>JAQQPU010002346.1:30227-59453 GCA_029168905.1 Artemia sp. Kazakhstan ARC1039 | reverse complement strand
AAAATTATAAATAAAGTGAAACTTTTGATCTTCATGGAAAACAATCGCAGTCATAGTATTACTTTTTCTGTCTTCCATCTAAAAATTTAGAATAGAACTTTAAATTTCTTTATTTCTTTGGGGAACTTAAAACTGAAGTGGTAGATTTTTATTTTCTCTGGAGAAATTAGAATTGAAGTGTGTTCTTTGGTAAAGTACAGAAGAGAACTCGAACTTTTCTTCACTTCGTTGAGAAAATTTTCAATTGAACTAGAACTTTTTATCTTCCGGGAAAATATTCACAAGTATGGTATTACTTTTTCTATCTTCCACCGAAAAATTTAGAATTGAACTTTAAATTTCTTTATGTCTTTTGTGAAATAAAGAACTGAAGTGGAAGATTTTTATTTTCTCTGTAGAAATTAGAATTGAATTGTGTTCTTTGGTAAAATTCAGTAGAGAAAATGAACTTTTCTTCACTTCATTGAGAAAATTTTAAATTGAACTATAACTTTTTATCTTCCGTGAAAATAATCACAAGTATGGTATTAATTTTTCTATCTCCCACCGAAAAATTTAGAATTGAACTTTAAATTTCTTTATGTCTTTGTGAAATAAAGAACTGAAGTGGAAGATTTTTGTTTTCTCTGGAGAAATTAGAATTGAAGTGTGTTCTTTGGTAAAGTTCAGAAGAGAACTTGAACTTTCCTTGACTTCGTTGAGAAAATTTTAAATTGAACTAGAACTTTTTATCTTCCGTGAAAATATTCACAAGTATGGTATTACTTTTTCTATCTTCCACCGAAAAATTAGAATTGAACTTTAAATTTCTTTATGTCTTTGTGAAATAAAGAACTGAAGTGGAAGATTTTTGTTTTCTCTGGAGAAATTAGAATTGAAGTGTGTTCTTTGGTAAGGTTCAGAAGAGAACTTGAACTTTTCTTCACTTCGTTGAGAAAATTTTAAATTGAACTAGAACTTTTTATCTTCCGGGAAAATATTCACAAGTATGGTATTACTTTTTCTATCTTCCACCGAAAAATTTAGAATTGAACTTTAAATTTCTTTATGTCTTTGTGAAATAAAGAACTGAAGTGGAAGATTTTTATTTTCTCTGGTGAAATTAGAATTGAATTGTGTTCTTTGGTAAAATTCCGAAGAGAACTTGAATTCTTCTTCACTTCGTTGAGAAAATTTTAAATTGAACTAGAAATTTTTATCTTCCGGGAAAATATTCACAAGTATGGTATTAATTTTTCTATCTTCCACCGAAAAATTTAGAATTGAACTTTAAATTTTTTATTGGGGAAATTAGAATTGAATTGTGTTCTTTGGTAAAATTCAGAATAGAACTCGAATATTCACGATCAAAGTATAACTTTTCCTATCTTCTATGAAAAATTGGAACAGAACTTTAAATTTCTTCATCTCTTTGAGAAAAAAATCTGAACTGAAGTGGAAATTTTTATATTATTTTGGGAAAATAGATTTGATCAATAACTTATTTCATTTTCATTGAGAAAATTCAGAATCGAAGTTGAACTTTTCTTCTTCCGGGAAAATATTTGGAACAGAACTTTAATTTTTTCATCTCTTTGAGAAAGGTCGGAATTGAATTTAAGAAAATTTAGAATTAAAGTGAAACTTTTTATCTTCATGGAAAATAATCACAATCATTGTATAACTTTTCCTATCTTCTACGGAAAAATTTAGAAGTGTCCAACTCAGAAAAGCCCGAAATAGTAATTTACATATCCCAAATCATAATTTTCTGAAAGCACACACCAATGAAAGGCTAAGAAATCTAGCTCAGAAAAGCCTGAAATAGCAAACTACTCATCCCAAACTATTGGTTTCAGACAACAAACACCTATGATGGACTAAGAATCCTAGCTCTGAAAAGTCCAAATAGCAAACTACGCATCCCAAATCATAATTTTCTGACAACACACACCTATGAAAGGCTAAGAAACCTAGCTAATAAAAGCCGGAAATAGCAAATTAACCATCCCAAATCATAAGTTTCAGACAGCACTCACCTATGAACGGCTAAGAAATCCAGCTCGGAAAAGTAAAAAAATAGCAACCCACACATCCCAAATCATAGGTTTCAGACAACCCATACCTATGAAACACTAAAAAATCCAACTCAGAAAAGCCCGAAATAGTAATTTACATATCCCAAATCATAATTTTTTGACAGCACACACCTATGAAAGGCTAAGTAACCTAGCTCAGAAAAGTCAAAAATAGCAAACTAGTCATCCCAAACTATAGGTTTCAGACAACAAACACCTATGAAAGGCTAAGAAATCCAACTCAGAAAAGTCAAAAGTAGCAATCCACCCATCCCAAATCATAGGTTTCAGACAACACACACCAACGAAAGACTAAGAAATCTAGCTTAGAAAAGCCCGAAATAGTAATTTACATATTCCTAAATCATAAGTTTCAGACAACACACACCTACGAAATACTATGAAACCTTAGCTCAGAAAAGCCTGAAATAGCAAACTATTCATCCCAAACTAGAAGTTTCAGACAACAAACGCCTATGAGAGACTAAGAATCATAGCTCTGAAAAGTCCAAAAAGCAAACTACACATCCCAAATCTTAACTTTCTGACACCACATACCTATGAAAGGCTAAGAAATCTAGCTCAGAAAAGACAAAAATAGCAAACCACTCATCCCAATCATAGGTTTCAGTCAACACACACCTATGAAAGGCTAATAAATCCAGCTCAGAAAAGTCAAAAATAGCAACCCACACATTCCAAATCATAGGTTTCAGTCAACACACACCAACGAAAGACTAAGAAATCCAGCTTAGAAAAGCCCGAAATAGTAATTTACATATCCCAAATCATAAGTTTCAGTCAACACACACCTACGCAAGGCTAAGAAACCTAGCTCATAAAAGCCTGAAATAGCAAACTACACCTCCCAAATCATAATTTTCTGAAAGCACACACCTATGAAAGGCTAAAAAATCTAGCTCTGAAAGGTCCAAACAGCAAACTACACATCCCAAATCATAGGTTTCAGTCAACACACACCTACGAAAGGCTCAGAAATCCAGCTCAGAAAAGTAAAAAAATAGCAAGCCACACATCCCAAATCATAGGTTTCAGACACCACACACCTATGAAAGACTAAGAAATCCAACTCAGAAAAGCCCGAAATAGTAATTTACATATCCCAAATCATAAGTTTCAGACAAAATTCACCTACGAAATACTAAGAAACCTTAGCTCAGAAAAGTCTGAAATAGCCAACTACTCATCCCAAACTCGAAGTTTCAGACAACAAACACCTATGAGTGACTAAGAGTCCTAGCTCTGAAAAGTCCATAAAGCAAACTACACCTCCCAAATCATAATTTTCTGAAAGTATACACCTATGAAAGGCTAAGAAATCTAGCTCAGAAAAGTCAAAAATAGCAAATTAACCATCCCAAATCATAGGTTTCAGTCAACACACACCTACGAAAGGCTAAGAAATCCAGCTCAGAAAAGTCAAAAAATAGCAACCCACACATCCCAAATTATAGGTTTCAGACACCACACACCTACGAAAGACTAAGAAATCTGGTTATGAAAAGTCGGAAATAGCAAATTACATATCCAAAATCATAAGTTTCAGTCAACACACACCTACGAAAGGCTAAGAAACCTAGTTCATAAAAGCCTGAAATAGCAAACTACTCATCCCAAACTATTGGTTTCAGACAACATTCACCTACGAAATACTAGGAAACCTTAGCTCAGAAAAGCCTGAAATGGCAAACTACACATTCCCAAATCATAATTTTCTGACAACACACACCTATGAAAGGCTAAGAAACCTAGCTCAGAAAAGTAAAAAATAGAAAATTAACCATCCGAAATCATAGGTTTCAGACAACACTCACCTATGAACGGCTAAGAAATCCAGCTCTGAAAAGTCCAAAAAGCAAACCACTCATCCCAAATCATAGGTTTCAGTCAACACATCCCTACGAAAGGCTAAGAAATCCAGCTCAGAAAAGTCAAAAAATAGCAATCCACACAATCCAAATCATAGGTTTCAGACAACACACACCTACGAAAGACTAAGAAATCTGGCTATGAAAAGTCAAAAAATAGCAACCCACACAATCCAAATCATAGGTTTCAGACAACATACACCTACGAAATACTAAGAAATCTGGCTATGAAAAGCCTGAAATAGCAAACTACTCATCCCAAACTATAGGTTTCAGACAACAAACACCCATGAGGGACTAAGAATCCTAGCTCTTAAAAGTCCAAAAAGCAAACTACAAATCCCAAATCATAATTTTCTGACAGCACACACATATGAAAGGCTAAGAAACCTAGCTCAGAAAAGTCAAAAATAGCAAATTAACCGTCCCAAATCATAGGTTTCAGACAGCACACACCTATGAAAGGCTAAGAAATTCAGCTCAGAAAAGTTAAAAATAGCAATCCACCCATCCCAAATCATAGGTTTCAGACAACACACACCAACGAAAGACTAGGAAATCTAGCTTAGAAAAGCCCGAAATAGTAATTTACATATCCCAAATCATAAGTTTCAGACAACATTCACCTACGAAATAGTAGGAAACCTTAGCTCGGAAAAGCCTGAAATAGCAAACTATTCATCCCAAACTAGAAGTTTCAGACAACAAACGCCTATGAGAGACTAAGAATCATAGCTCTGAAAAGTCCAAAAAGCAAACTACACATCCCAAATCATAATTTTCTGACAGCACATACCTAAGAATGGCTAAGAAACCTAGCTCAGAAAAGTCAAAAATAGCAAACTACTCATCCCAAACTATAGGTTTCAGACAACAAACACCTATGAAAGGCTAAGAAATCCAGCTCAGAAAAGTCAAAAATAGCAACCCACACACCCCAAATCATAGGTTTCAGACAACACACACCAACGAAAGACTAAGAGAATATTGAAAAATATCTTTTTTTGGTATTTTAGGAGAAATATAGAAAAAAAAAGTGCATTCTCCTAAATTGACAAAAGTACGATTCCCCCCTCTACATTATCTTAAATTGTCACCATCGGTAAAAGTTAGTATAATAGTCATACAGGTTCTTGTATGATATAAGCCCTATCTAATGCTCTTCTAATATGTTTCTCTGACACTCAATCCTAATGAAATATACCAAAGTAGGATAAAATATAATTATTTAGAAACAAATTTGGGCTATATATTTGCACATTAGGGGGGTGGGGTTAAAGTATAGCAGGTCTGCATGCCTAATGTGTTAGGTACAAGGTACCACCACCACCCCCTAATGTGCAAATGTATAGCCCAAATTATATGTTTTTCATCTATTCTATTTTTACCTGGACATATAACGAACCAGTATGTTCGTTAATATGCATGTACCAATAGTATTATAACGGGTCGAGATAACTTGTTGAAGATCATGTGCATATTGTACATGCGCACTGTGCATGTTTAACCGGGCTTTCATAACTGGATCTTTACGTGAGAGTTTATTCAACCGTCTTCAATTATGTTTTTTTTGCATATGTACTTTGATTGATTGCACACCTGTCATCACTTATTTTTTAACGCAGGTCATCGAACTATTATGTCGGTTCGGCAGAAAAGTAAGTTTTATTACGAAAAGAAATTTACGGTGATTTCGAAAAACAGCCTGAAACCCCTTGAAAATGGCGTCAGATCAAAATGAAAAGTGTGCATACTGTACATGCACACTGTGCATGTTTAACCGGGCTTTCATAACTGGCAAATGGCGTCAGATCAAAATGAAAAGTGTAATATTGGAATTAGTATAATCAAAAACCAAGGACAGGGGAATTACAGTCCCCCACCTTGAACAACAAGGAAAATCACTTTTTTTGCATGGGTAGCACTGATCTCTCCCGTTTTTTTTCGTTTGTTTTTCAGCAGGCCTAGTGGGTTACCAGAACACCATAGAGAGATGCTTAATGGCTCATTCAAAAGCTTTTTTTCGTTTTTACGTGCTTTTTAAAAATTTCGGCATCTGCATGTGCCATATGGCACGAAAATGGCACTTTCTGTGCTATTTCTAAAAGGATGGGGCTAGCGGGCTACCAAAACATCGTAGACATATTTTTAATAGTTCACATAAAGTCTATTTCTCATATCTATGTTTTCCTTATAAACTGTACCATCTCCAAGTGCCAAATGGCACTAAAAATGGCACTATTGGTGCCATGTCTCAAGTGGAACAGCTGGGACTAGAGGGCATCCAGAACTTCTTAGAGAGATGTTTAATGGCTCATTTGAAAGCTTATCGACGTGCTTTTTATCAGTTCTACTATCCGTAAGTGCCATATACCACTACAAACAGCACTTTTTTCAACAACAACATCTTTATTAAATATAATAATTCATGTCAGCTTAACGAATGGTTACAAACCAAGCACAAATATGCTTGAAAAACGCAACCAGTAGGCCTACACAATTACTAAATTATACAACTAACCAAATCATCACTGAAATAAACACAAATAACGAGCAAAAAAATAGAAATGTTGATAATAATAACAGAACAATAAATTAAAAAAAAAGAAAAAAATTATTAACAGAAAAAAACTTAAATTGTCCTCGATCGAAATCCAGTCCCACACTCACCAACTGGCTGCAAGGAGATGCTTCTTTAACCGGTTTTTAAATTGTGGCACACTTTTCGTTTCCCGAACTGGGTCTGGAAAGGTATTCCAGACCACCGGACCCGTGTGCTTTGCCACATGGCTAGAACGAACCGTACTTCTTGGCTCACTTACCAGGTCTTCAGCATTTCTCGTAGCATATCCGTGGTAAAATGAATTAAAACGAAAAAAAAAATTATTAAAAACATCAGGCATAAAACCATTCAAAATCTGAAACACAAAAATATCAATTTTAAAATCTCTAATTCGAGTAACATTGAAAATCCTAAGTTTCCTAAAAATCAACTCTGTACTTAAATTTCCTGTATCATACTTACCAATTAATCTCACTGCTTTATTTTGCTGAATCTTCACTCGTTTAAAATTACACGTAAAATTATTAGCCAAAATCATATATCCATAATTGATACGGCGCAATCAAAGAGTAATATAAAAAAACTAAAATATGAGAAGTTAAAAAATTTTGAAAACGTCTTAAAATTCCAAAGCCACGCGCTACCTTACACGCAACCATATCAGCGTGTCTTCTCAAGCTGAGGCTCTGATTGAGAATGAATACTAGGTACCGCACTTCCTCAACCTGCTTTAATACAGAACTATTTATTCCTATTTCGCTGGGAAGATTTGGAGATACACCAGTCAGATTGAAAAGAATATAATTACTCTTTGCCGCGTTAATGCTAAGTAAGCTAGTGCTACAAACTCACTCAACCCTTGCAGAGCTCTGTTTGCTTTCTGGCCCAATTCTCCAAGAGTCTTCGCTGCCACAACAAGTGCTGTATCGTCGGCGAAAGATGTCATAGACGCACCAGGAATGTAGGACCGCATACTATCGACATACATTAAATACAACAGGGGTCCTGAAACAGAAACCCGAGGAACTCCACATGAAACAGGGAAAAATCTAGAAAACTTCTCTTCTAGATTTACCCTCACTGACCTACCATTTAAATATGAACTAAACCAATCCAAACATCTCCCTTTTACACCCAAATCTCTTAATCTATCCAATAACATACTGAAATCAATGGTATCAAACGCTTTTTTTTAAATCTATAAGAATACTGATACAATACTCACCCTTTTCTAAAGCTAAATTAAGATTTTCTAAAAGATGCTGTACAGCATGCGAAGTCGAATGGCCCTTTAGGAATCCGAACTGACCATCATACAATGCATGCAGGCTCGTGAAGTGGTCTTCCATGGATAAATTTTCCAGAAACTTTCGAAAACATTGGCAAAATAGAAGTAGGCCTCCAATTCGATATATCCATTTGAGTGCCCCCTTTGTAGAGAGGGAGAATCTTTGCTGTTTACAATAATTTAGGGAAAACTCCCTTCTCCACTGATAAATTTATTAGGTGCACTAGGACAGGAAGCATGTAAACCGGAATTGATCGAACAGGGGTGGATCCGGGATATTTTTTAGGGGGGAAGGGTGCAAAACAGGTTGATCCGAAAAAAAATTAGGGGGGGGGTGCAAAATAGGTTGATACGATAAACTTGCGCTAGGAGCAAGTTTAATTAACGCAAACTTGAGTTGATTAAGTAAATCACAACTACTTTAGACTACGCTAGAGGGGGGGGGACTCGCCCCCTCTGGATCCGCCACTGTGATCGAATAGTCTTCAGGTAAACACCATCCAACCAAGCACTATTGGATCCAATCGAGCTGATGATCTTTTTTAATTCAGCTGAGTCACAGGACCGTAATTTCATTTCCATTTCTACGCCCCGCTATACAGCAAACAAGTTGCCGTTCACAAAAGCTTGGGAATTTCTAGTTTCCTCTTGTATCTCCGTTCCAATATTGGTAAAATAATCACCAAATTTGTCACACAACTCTTGTCTATCCTCTGCAACCGCTCCTTCGATTTTAATTTGAGGGTCTTGAGTTCTACAATGCCCTCTAACCAGTTCATTGATAACTTTTCAAGTTCTTTTCGGATCTCTTTTACTTTCCTCAAAAAGTGCCGAGTAATACTGTTTCTTTTTTTCCTTTTCAGTGAGTTTGCCATATTCCGAATCTGTTTAAAATGAGCCTTATCATCCTCCTTTGAAGATCTCAGATAAGGTTTAAACGCACTATCCCGTTGTTCAAATAAGTTCACTAGCTATTCATCAACCCATGGTTTTCTCAGCATATTTGGTCTCTGTCTGAGTTTCTTCTGTGAACAAGTTTTATCATAAGCAGTGGTTATGATGCTACTAAATTTTGCAAAAGCTTCACATGAGTCTTCAAGACACATTCGAAAGATGTTGCACTTATTTCTCCTTCAAACATCCGAATGTTTTCAGGCTTAATCTCTCGAACAATTTTATTTTGCTTTATCTGGCGTGACACTTGTAAGTCTAGACTAAATACTACTGGGAAATGATCAGACGCCGAATTCACTACAGTATTAGAAAACACATTTCAGTCTTGATCTAGAGCTTGTGGTATATAGAACTCTTTTTTGGATAAAACCCTTTTTTACATTGTGAGTGATTTCCCACTGGACTCTTATTTGAAGAGTTTTATTTATAATCGGCTTATCTTTTGTTTGGTTATTTTGACCTCTGTGAATTCCCCTGGGAACAATTTTTTTTACTCATTGTTGCCGATTGGAGGTTGCCAATAGACGATTTTTTCCGCCGAATCTTGTATAAAAAAATTAGCCTAATTACTAGAATTCAGTCAATTTAAACCAAATTTCAACCTTTTCTTAAGGTGCGTCAACTGTACCGCGTCGATCGCTTGGGACCAAGCAGAAGAGGGGAGAGAACCTACCGGAAGCGCCGTATTGGTACCTGCCATTTTTAATTAGCCTTAAATTGCAGGGGACAGGTGAGCAGGTCTCGACGCTTCCCTTGCTCCAGGAGATCTCTGTGCGGCTATTCAACCTTGTTGCTGACTAAGTGAGATACCCGCTGTATGTTTGTTTGCTACATACAATGCAGAGCCAGCAGCTTGTATGGTCTCCAGTCTTGAACTTTTTATACCGTGCCCGGGCTGTGGGGAATGATCACGCCGATATTGTGAAAACTGGTGCGGACTTTTTTAGCACTGATTCGTTAATGGAAGCAAAGAAAATATTGTGGAATTTTGCAAACTGCACGAATCGCCCAAGTGACCGACAGAAAGCTGCAGATAACTGTCTGGACATGCTAAAAATTTTTGAAAAGTGTGGTGAAAAGCAGATACCCCTACCCCGTTTCCTGCTGTACGAGCCTGACGAAGTACCAGTTATCGCAGGGGAATCAAGTGCTACACTTACTCGTAAAGTTAACGAAACATGTGTTAAATTCGATAATTACGTCCTGTCGAAGCGCAACCTGCTGCCTTCTTCGTCTAAAGCCCCCACACAATCATCCAAACCCTCTTTTGCCGTTATATTAAAGAATCCACCTGAAAGGCTGAATGACCCCAAGGACCGCAAAATTTTTATTGATAACCTGTGTGGTGACTCAAAGTCTGCGTTAACTGAGCTTAGACCGGGAAAAGATACTTGGCGCCTCGTCGTAAATGATAAAAATGAAACTACTGCTGTAGCTGATGCTATTAAATCTAAGGATCAATCTCTAAGCTTACAGCTAAAAGTTCCAGTGTATTATGGAGTTGCCCGTTTCGTTCCTGACAGTTTTACTGACGGTCAGCTGCAGAAATTGATAACTAACTGTACCGAAGTCTCCCGTATCGGCAAAACAAGGTCCTACAAGCTTCGGTTCTCTCGCCAAGAAAACTTATTAGCAGCCATTTCCTCGTCAGTGATAATCGAGTACGAGCGAATCCGCATTAATAAGTTTCTCCCTCTCCCTCCTCGCTGCTACAACTACCAAGTTTACAGACATATTGTCCAGCACTGTAAAGCTCTTACTCGCTGTTCGCGTTGTGCGCAGACAGGACATTCGAACAAGCTGGAAACCCCCCGTCAAAATTAAATGAAGTGTGCGCTGTGCAACCAAGCTGACCATCCTTGTTACAGCTACAAATGTCCTGTCGCACAGAAACGTATGAATCCCCTAAAATGAGCACTGATCTACGCGTTACATCATGGAATATTAATGGAGGCGTCTCAGTGAAATTACCCATAATCCAAACTCTATGTGCCACGAATGACGTTCTCTGTCTACAAGAGCACAATCTCACTGCCGACAGTCTATACTGCTATTCTGCTATTCTTGCTGTACTGCTATTCTTGCTAGAAACGTCCTCATGCCCAAACACTTTCGCGACAGTAACTATTTTACGGCAGTCAAAATTCAGAATTGTGTGGTGGTCTCAGTGTATTTACCTTCCGATTACCGTAATGCTACATCAGACAGACAATTTGATCAAGCATGCCGCCAAGTCAGTTCCCTCGTGTCTGATTGTGAACTGCAAAACCTAGCAGTAATCCTTGCTTGTGATATGAACTGTAACCTTTTTGACCACAGTAGCAGTCGTGCTAATATTCTGAATAGTATGTGCCCTCAGCTCTTGGCGGTCGAGAATACCCAATGGTTCAACTATATCCATAACTCTGGCAGTACCTCTTCTCTGGACTTCTTCATGTGTTCCACGAATGTAAAACCAGACTCAGGATCCTCACTTATCTCCACTTTCCAAGTCTCGGACCATATGCCTATCAGTAATATATTCCCTGTTCAACTTATTGCGCCGAGTGGTCTAAGTCCAGACAATGATAGTAAATGGCATGAAACCACTGACTTGGCTCGTGCAGATGTGTTTATGTTCCGGGCTGTTAGTGATTCTATTTTGAAAAAGATCGAAGTACCGTTTCATCTACTTTCCCAAAAAAGACTATTAACCTTTGCAGAGAAGCAAATACTGCTGAATATTTACTGTGCAGAGATCGTTCACGCTCTACGCTCTGCCGAGCGTGCTAGTTTACCCATACGAAGATTACGTCTTGGAACTGAGAAGCATGGTTGGTCAGGTAACCCTGACCTCGTTTATTCTTGTGCTAAATCGAAATTCTGGTTTCATGTCTGGTAGGAGTGTGGTATGCCACGGCTAGGTTTGATAAATGAAATTCGTCTGAAAACAAAGCGACATTTTCCGAAAGTACTTAGGCAACACCAGGCTAAATCAGTAGCTGAGCTATCAATTAGAGCCACAAGGGAACCTAATTTTGTATGGAAACTACTTAAAAGAGATAATTTAAAAGCCTATAATGCTTTCAAAATTAACAGTGACCAGTGGTATGGTTACTTTAAAACTGAATTTTCTGACCCTGATCCGTCATTGTCAAACCAATATGAAAGGGGGCTTGATGGTTGCTTAGGCCAATCAACTGATGAGATTAGTTTTATTGTTACTTTATCCGCGGTTACTGAATGCATTTCTTAGCTACAAAAGAAAACTTCTCGTGGTGTTGATGATCTCTGTGCACAGCATCTAAGATGTGGGTCCCCTCTCCTGATTGAGCATCTGACCTTACTCTTTCAGATGATATTCTTTTGTGGTAAAGTTCCTGGTTTGTTTAGTACTGGAGTAATAACCCCGGTATTAAAAAGGGGAAAGCCCAAGGACCGATGTTCTTCTTTAAGACCAATTACGGTGTCACCGGTTTTATGCAATGTTTTTTGAGTTACTAATTACTGACGAGATATCTCTTAAGTATTATACACCGGATAACCAATTCGGCTTCAAGAAAGGAGTAGGGCGTGACCATGCTCACCGTTTGATTGCTAATTTACTTCTACATGCTCATGAAAATAATGAGGTAGTATATTTTGCCGGGTTAGACGTATCTAGAGCTTTCGACACGGGTATACATCCACATATCTTCTTGACTGCTTATAAGCGTGGAGTCAATATTTCTGTCATCAAATCAATACGCAATATGTATAAAAAGCTAAATGCCAAAGTTAAGGTTACCATCTCACCTGGTACGGTGGAACTCACTCCTTAAATTCCAGTAAAAAAGTGCATTAGACAGGGCGCTGTTACTTCTCCCCCCTGTTTAATAATACTGTCATTGTGCCACAACAGAAAGTTCTAACCACATGTATATTTAATGATGTTGATGTTTCGCTAGCTAATTATGCTGATGAAATCCTTGATATTCGTAGAACAGCCTTTGGAATTGAGGAAAATTTTGGAATTCTCGATAAGGAGTATAAACGTATAGGTCTTCGCTTTAATGAGAGTAAGACTGAGTTCCTGGTGTTCAATCACCGTTCAGATTGCCCGATGTTCAGTTAGGTGAACATGTTATTAAAGCACAAGATACACTGACGTATCTTGGTGTACCGATTGGGTCAAATCTTCGCGCTACGCGTCAACTTTTGAAAGATTTTTTTGCCAGAAAAGCTAGGAATACGTATAGTTTACTAGTTGCGTTAAAGTTTAAATTTAACCGCCGTATCTTAGCTAGCGTTTAAAATGCATTTGCTGCTCGGCATCTACTTGCCCTTGCAGCATTTTGGTCTCTTCCTACTGCTTCAGATATTAGGGATATACGGAAGTGTTTCTACAAGTATGCGAAAGATTTGCTAAGGCTGCCTCTCTGGACTAATAACAGCTCACTATCCTTGCGGTATGGAGTTGCAAGTTCAGTGTCCGCGGTACAGAATAGAAATGAGATATATCGGAGGCAGATTATTGCTGAAAACACCTCTGAAATTGTCTGTCTTTGATAATAGGTTTGTTCTTACATATAATTGCCCCTATTTGTAACTTTGTTTTTCTTCTTGTCTGTTCTTCTATGTTTTGGTTCTGTTTGCATTTGTCAGAATAAATTTTTTGTTTTTTTTTCCATTTTCTTTCTTTATACTCCATCAGTGTTGTATTTTACATTTATGATGGGCAATAAATTTATACATACATACATATACTACTTTGAAGAGACAGACACATTGTCAATCAGGTTAGCATAGTGATCCGTGATCCTACTAGGTATTGTTACTGTGGGAAAAAGATCATTAGAAACCATAAGATTAAAAAAAAATTAGATTAAAACCACCTGTAGATAAAAGATCAAAATTAAAATCACCCATGCATAAAAACTCTTGCTGTGACCTCTGAACCATCATTTGAAGACTTTGGAAGCCTTCTGTGAAATCCTCATACGACGCACTTGGAGGATTATCAACTACTGATAGGATAATTTTCCTCGCTCCAAGCCTCATACCTATCTCAATTTCAATAGAAAATGTTTCTATCTTACCTTCTTTCCAGCCATCAAAATCCTCCCTTGGCTTCTATTTAAGTGAATCACTTACTATCAAACCGAGTCCACCGCGGTTCATTGAAGCTCTACTCCTCGCGGTAAGCTGATAGCCCGGAAAACTAAAAGACGAGAGAGGAATGTCTTGGCTCAAAGAAGCTTCACAAACGGCCATAACATGGAGATTTCTACATTTCAAAATAAAATCAAGTATCTCATCATACGAAGAAGTAAGGTGGCAGTTCCACGAACACACATTGAAACGAGCTATCTTTCTAAGATACTAGGAATCACAATATTTACTAAACTGCAAAGGTCTATAACTCACGGTAGACTCTTCATTCGCCAAATCCGAAAGTAAATAACTATCAATATCAAACGGACAACTTTCCAACCAATTCAGTCTCGATTTGGTACCGATTATCACATCACACATATTTATATCTAGTAAATACTTTCATAGCTCTCATTGTGAAAAAAAAAAAAAAAGAAAGAAAGCATAGCTGAGCTCTAGGAACAGATAAATAGTCATAAGAATAATAAATGAAAACAGAGCAAAACATTGATAGACAATGATATTACATAGACAGGAAAACAAAGGGAAAAGAAAAAAGAGAGAAAAACTAATAAATATTAAAACATTTTCTCGATTGACCAAAGTTTACGTGGAGTATTCTCATTGGGAAGGCGGACTAAAATACGCCCTTGATCAGACCAAACACACCAGTTGCCATATTTCTCACGAGCTGGGTTAAGAATATCCCATTGCTTGCGGGTTAGATTTTCCGAAACAAAAATACCATATTTTCCAAGTTTCTTCTTAGCTGCGTAAATACTTTTCGCGGTCTCTTTGTCACGGAATGTAATATGAATAGGGGCAATTTTATCAGGCCGAGCAGAAATTCCAAAGGCAAATCGGTGCACTTTGCCTATGTCAGCATCATCTATTCTGGCGAGTTCCATCTTTCCTTGGAAGATATTTAGCATGGTAGTTTTCAGGTCCGAATTTGGGTTTTGTTTAACGCCATTGAACATGAGCGAATCTAGTCTCGAGTCTGGTCGATATCATCCATACGCCGCTCAATCCGAAGTATTCCATCATCTAGAGATTCAAGGTGATTTTTCATAGACTTCAGTTGTTTTTCAATTTCCGTAAGTGTCGGGGTATATGCCGCAATAATCGATTGATAAACTTCCGTAACGATGTTTTCAACAGAGAATTTCGTTTTATCAATCGTAGCTAGGCGAGTAGATTCAGTTGATCAAAAGCTTTTTTAACATTTTTTGCAATTTTTTTTGAAGCTTCATTCTTATTACACTCGAAATTAAGTAGGTTAATCTTCGCTACCGTCTGCTGATCTTGAGACCCATAACAATATACCAAATATTACCAACCGCCTGATATAATCTTCATAGAGTCTATAATTCTGACGGGCCATAGAGGATACCCTGCGAATTTAGCAAAAGCAAGTTCACCCGATTTATATAAAGCCATATCAAAGAGACTTACTGCCAAAGGGGGTGTTTGAATACCCCCCTAATAAACCAAAAATATAAGTTAATCGGCTATCTATCCAATAAACAGTTTATCCAAAATGAATTATGGTGATGCACTCCAATTAAGTCCTTTAAATGTAGCTAGAACAGATTACTTTTGGTGCTACGTCTTAAGTGGAAAGATTGGAAGTATGAAACGGAACCATTGTAATAGTTATAGTCCAAGACCCTCAACTTGAGAGTTACAAGAACCTCTCCCGTATACTCCCCTCCCAGTCCCGTTAGTAAGTCTCATTAGTCCGTCGGGAGAATTCACTATGAACTCTAACACGGTCGGCCGACGTTGAGGCTTGCAAAATGATTTTTAAAATATTGAATGTTCCCAAGAGGAAGAAATTCATAGAAGAACAAATAATTGAATCTCAAAATTCCAGATTACTGTTCCTTGACATACCCCGTCCTCCCCTCCTGTCTGCAAAAGTTCAGCTTCACCAAATATAATTTAATGTTCTCACGCTTTATAATATACACTTTTATTAACTCAATGTTTGATAATAGCCAATTACAAATGTATTCGATGAATAAGGTCCAATAACTATGCTTTTGGTGATGACATAACTCTCCATATTCTTTGGGAAAAGGGATGTAAGTTACACAACTTGGTCCTACAAGAACAAATAGAGTGCATTCGATTATCAGACACCGTAGTTCAGTTACTAGCGAGTTAGACTTTGAATCAGAATGGCAAGGTTTCATCAGTTCCTTAATCAGGCATTTTTATTTCAATCATGGTTTTGTACCCTATATATGATTATTCATTTTTCAGCTAATTCACTGTTTTGTTAATTTGTCTGTGAATTGTGAAGTGTTCCATGCACTATTTTTGGAACAAGTTACGCCCCGTACCCTAACCCCTTGCCACTTAGGGGCTGGAGAAGTGTAGGCATAGGGTTCTGGAACCACTCTAAGTTGTATTTTCAAAGAAGGATTACTATTGTTATATCCATTTATTCCTATTTTTCCCTTTTTTTTACTATTTAATAGACAGAATAAAACTAATTGTAATGTATATAGAGAAATCATAGCACTGAGAACCTAATTGTATTTTTTTTTCCTGTTATATTTTTCTGGTTGTCAGGTTACTTTCTATCTTTTTCTTGTTTATTGCTATTCTACACCTTTACGTCTAATGTTTTTTGGTGTTTACCAGGGGGAGGGGGTCTGAAATGTTTAGTGAAATAAGTTAGATATACCGACATTTTCCTTAAGTTTTGAAAATCTTAAAAATCTCAGAGAAATAGTTACTCTTTCCTAACTGTCGAGGTTGCCCACCTTCAAAAATCGTGTATACCATTCTGTGTAGCATGGATTTCTCGGCATTATTTGAAAAACAAGCAGAAATTAAATAATTTTTTTCAAGTGAAAATAAGGAGCAATGTTAAACCTCAAAAAGAAGAGAAATTATTCGGAATATGAGGGCGCTGCCCCCCCCCGCTCGAAAAAAAAATTAAAAAGATCATTGCAGTGTTGCTTCTGCATTAAGTTTGAATTAAAAACGGGCAAAGGTTAATTTACAAAAACAATTTTTTGAGGAAGTAAAGAGTGAAGTTAAAACTTGAAGGAATGAAAATATGTTGTTTCACAGTCTATCTAGCATATATCAATAAAACTAGTACAAACAAACCAAAGAATCAAATTTCTTTACGTTTATAATACTAAACAATATAGGAGTTTTGGTACACTAGAAGTAAACCGATTAAGGACACTATTTACAGTATAAAATCATTTTAGAATTTTTGCTTGATTTTCCTTTTCGTTTAATTTGGTAATACTTTCTGTACAATGGTTCAGTCCAATGATTGGCTCTCGTATTGGTTCTGCAAAGGACATGTCATGATTAGCTTGTAGACAAGTTCGAAGCGAAACCATTTTGATAGTAATAGGACTATAGACTAGCTTTAAAATGTTTATCATAACTTGAAATTTTCTGTTGTATAGAAAGAAATTACTGGACTTCCAAAGTTCATATTATGGCTTATTTGATCTTCATTTTCAGCAATACTGAAGTGTATTTCTTACAATTTATGATTATTTATTGCTCACTATTGACATTATAGCTGGTTAGACCAAAATTTTACCTGATAAATCAATTCAATTCAATTTATTCGAATAAAAACATAACACAAACCTCAATAACAATAAAGATCCTAGAAGAGAACTTGTTAAGGACCAAAAAAAGAAAAAGAAATTAAAATAACACTTAAAAAATATAGAAGAATAAAACATGGGTAATTCAAGCAAATTGGTTAAAAATTGAAAGATTAAATTATATTATCAAGTTTTGTTACATTTTTATACAGCTTGCAGAAACTTGTGGCTAGTTAGACACTGGAGGGTATTTTGTTCGATTGAATAATAGATTTGTAAATGGGAGATTGCTGGGCAGCACTAGAAACGCATTTAGGAATTATAAATGCTCTATTGGATGAACGGAGACAGTGGGCTTCCGAATTATTAATGTTATAATAGGTTAGTAGTTGAGGTGGAAGATTATTGTGGAAAGCAGAGTAAGCAAGCGATAAGTTTAGTTTTTGTATGATTTGATCAAGTGGAGCTATGCCAAAATCTGAATACAAATCACGGGTTGGATATAGACGGGGAAGCCGAAAAACTGCTTTAATGGCAGGTTTTGGGCAAATTTGAGTTTTTTAGTGAAAGACCGGTTTGTATTTCCCCAAACTGATCCGCAATAAGAAAGGTAAGGACAAATAAAGGAATAATAGAGGGTAACTAGGATGTCAGGAGGAAGAAACTAATTCACACGGTTAATCATAGCTACTTGCCTCAAAATTATTGCTGTGATGTAAGAAATATGACTAGAGAAGGACAAGCATGAGTCAATAAATACACCAAGAAACTTGGCAACCTCCACTTGTGGGAGGATTTCGGAGGAGTACTTGAGACCAAGAGCAGGTTGAATTACGTCTTTGTTGTAGGGGGTTCTGAATAATACTCTTTGACTTTTTTTTGCTATAAATGGTCATGTTATTCGTAAGGCACCACGCCTGGACTCGGTTCAGAAGGACTTGGGCAGAGGTTACTGCCGATGGTAAATTGGTGCCAGTGATGAAGAAGTTGCTGTCATCAGCAAATAGTACAGGATACACTGAAGGGACCAGGTCCATAACAAGATCATTGATATATAGAAGAAATAAAATAGGGCCTAGAACGGAGCCTTGCGGGACACCCCTCCGAACAGGTAAGGGCTGAGAGGATAATCCACCTGAGCTCACACTCTGTACCCTTCCAGATAGATAAGAATCAAACCAAGAGAGGGGTACGCCACGAATACCGTAACTATTTAATTTACTTTTTAGAATGCTATGATCGACCGTGTCAAAGGCCTTAGAAAAATCCAAAAACAAACCCAATACAGTTTTTTTAAGGTCGAGTTGTGAGCGTATGAACTGTGTGGCGTCTATTAGAGCATGAGAAGTTGAAAATTTCGGCCTAAACCATATTGGTGAGGAGAAATCAAGGAAACAGAGTGCTGACTGTCAAACAGAAAGGTAGACAGGCGTCTCAAGATGATTCTCTCGAGCACTTTGGATATAACAGGGAGAATTGAGATTCAACGATAATAACCTATCTCAGTTGGATCGCCCTTTTTAAGAACTGGGATAACAATGGCTGACTTTAGTAAATCAGGGAAAACTCCGTGGGTTAAAGACAGGTTGGCAATATGCTTGATGGGCTCGCAAACAAAAGGAGATATGGTCTTCAGGAGCTTATTACTTAATCCAAGACAGTCAGGTGTAAAACTATTAGGAAGAGAACCGATGATTTGAAGTACCTCATTGCTATCAGTTGGGCAGAAAAATATGGATCTAGAATTGAAGCAAGGGAATACAGCCTGTAAGAAGGAGCGGGAATCAGTATGAGGAACATTAGAAAAATAATTATTAAATGCGTCAGGTGCATGTAAAGGGTCAATTAATCTACCATTTGTGTCTTTAAGGCGAATAGGTATAGACTTTGATTTTCTATTTTTTGAGAGTATATCATTAATGGTGGACCAAGTCTTTTTCAGGTTTCCTTTGCAATTGAGAATTTTTGTATAATAATAATTTTTCTTCGCTTCACGGATGAGTTTAGTGTATAAGTTTTTATAATTTTTATAATTTGATAGGTCAATATCACTACTGGTCCTACAGGCTAACTTATATAATTTGTTTTTACGATATGAGGAGACAATGAGGCTATGTGACATCCAGGGGCATATAGGGATAGTTTTCCGGTTATTTTTACGAATAGGAAAAGTTGAATGGATAATCTCACTTAGCCTTTGCGCAAAACCATTTGTGGCAGAATTTACCTCTTGACAATTTAAAACATCGGACCAGTCGGTGGTTCTTAGGCAATCGATAAAATGGGTTATATTTGCATAGCTGTAGTTTCTATTAGGTGTTGGGATATTAATTCTAGAGCGTAGAGGTAGTGGTTGTGAAGGTAGTGACAAGTAAATAGGAAAATAGTCTGACAGATCCGAAAATATTATATCTGAGGAAAGGTCATTTCCCAGGGAAGTGGATACAAAAATGTTATCAATTAATGATGAAGTTGATCTCACAGGATCGACTC
Organism: Artemia sp. Kazakhstan ARC1039; assembly: GCA_029168905.1. NCBI lineage: Eukaryota > Metazoa > Arthropoda > Branchiopoda > Anostraca > Artemiidae > Artemia > Artemia sp. Kazakhstan ARC1039. Next base: position 39,507 of record JAQQPU010002346.1, on the reverse strand, counting down.
TACTGAGGAAAAAAATAGTGGGTAGAAGACCACTCGCGGTTACCGATTCAAAAAAAGTTTTTTATTCAATATTTTTACCAATATTGAGTAGGTTACAATTAAAGTCCCCAAGAACTATTGCCTTTTTATGGGGTAGATTAATAAAACAAGAGAAATCATCAAACAGATTACAAAAACATGAGGTCGGAAATGGTGGAGGCTTATAAAATAAGGAGTGTATGTAGGAATTTTGGCCGATAACTATGTTAACAATTATTGAATAAATACATCTGAGATTTATTTGTGTAGAGAAAATTGATTCACACTCTGATAGCCTGGTAAAATTTACAATCGAACGGATGTAAAGTGAGATACCCCCAGAACACTTTGTCAACCTCCTGGGCATATGGATTATTTGGTAACCAGGGAGTGAAAAATCACTAGTGTCATCATTATCGGAAAGCCATGTCTCTGTTAATCCTATCACGTCAAAAGGGCAGACACCATTGAATGAAATTAGATCTTTAAACTTGAGCCACTTATCCCGGATGCTTCTGATGTTGAAACAAAGAACATTAAGGGAATTATTAATTACTAGTTTTGGCTTCACATTGGTAGCAAAATCGAGAATATCAAGGTAATTACAACTAGCATGAGTTAAGAAACCATCGGGGCTGCTTATAGGGTTGGCATGCTGATTACTTTCTATATCGGAATAATTAAAAGCAATGTTATTAGAAAGAGATAAATTAGTTAAAAACGAAAAGTCACACATTAATTAGTCGTCAGGCATTCTTGTTGGGTATCTTCTCGCTTGGGTTTTGCTTTGAACTTCATCCTCGCCCGAAGAGACTTCGTGAGGGGTCGTCAATTTCTGTGTTACTGTGTTGGTCGGCTTTTTCTCGTTTTTTTTTTTTTTTGTCTTGCTATGGCTTGGTGCTTCTACCATCGTTTCAAGTGCTGGTGATTCTTTCAAATTTCTGGGGGACTTGGTAACAGTTGGGATCGTAGAAAATGTTGAGTTAGAATGGCATTCCATACCTTCTTTGAAGGATAAAAGTTGGACCGTAGCTTTTTGCCAGATTTCCTCTCCTAGGAACGTAGTAATGGCCTTTTTTTTAAGGATATTTCTCAGTTCAACTGGTTCACTGCCAACCTCGATAAGATGGGTAACTGCGAGGTATGTGGCTAACCTTTGCCATTCTTGATTGTGATGATGAATAACTTGTGGATGTGATAAAACTGGAAGTTGAGAAGAGGAAGGCTGCGATTTGGCCTCATTTTGAGAAAATTGAGTGGACCATTGGGTAACTGAGAAGCCTTTATCTATTGGGGGATGGACCTTTTTCCTCTGGCCCTTTGAAACTTCAGTTTGGCTATTTAAGGGTCGACTTGGAGTTGGTTGTCTAGGGATTGTAGCGGCTACGACGGAGTAGGACAAGTTCAATCTCACAGAGGTTCGGAGGATCTCGGCTCTCTTATGATAGCCCGGACAAAGTTGCTTCTCAAGTGCCGTGTGCCCCTTATTATTACAATTTTTACAGTAGGCGTCTTTCTCGATGCAATTTTCTGTAACGTGGCTAGGTTTACCACATTTTCGACATGATTGTAGTGACTGTTTACAATTATTTTTGCTATGACCATGAGCTAGGCAAATTGCATATTGTAGGGGCTTTGGCTTATAGGACTTATGGCGAAGGGCCATACCATAAAGAAAAACTTCTCTTTGCAACTCGTTTTTGCATACAATGAGCACTGAGCGACTGGGTATAAGATTACCATCATTTTTCAAGCTGAGTCTTGTGGCTGTTGTTGGTTGGACCGGATGACTCGAAGAATCAATTAGTTCAGCTGTAAATTCCTCTATTGGTATACCGGTGTCAACACCATAAACCACGTATTTATAGGACTTTTCTACTTCTTTTGAAGTGGCAAAGATTTTGGAACCCTCATCAATTAATTCCTTGGACCTTGAAAGGACTGAATCTGCGGCCTTGTGAGAGGAAAAATAAAGATCTATCAGACCGTCTTTTAGGAAAACTACTTCAAAAGTTGAGTTAGCTAGTAAAAATAAAGGCTTTCTAATATCCATTAACCGATCTCTAGTAAAGGGTTGACCATTGGTTTTCTTGATGGTCACAATGTAATAGCATTGCTGATCTAAAGAGCTAGGAAGTGATTCAATTGGTTGGGAATCATCAGGGAGTGATATAATCTCGGGTTGAGGTTCTTCAGGGGGTGATCTAATTGCATCATTTTTTCTTTTTTTTTGCCAGAGGTTTCACCGGTACTTTTAGCTTGACGGATGTTTAGGGCTTGTATCTCCTTAAGATGTGTGGTTGATTTAGACATAGGAGTTGGGGAGGGGGGGGTTCTAGTTAAGTTTCTTTTTGAAGGCAGGAAAGGTGAGACATCTATGTCTTTTTCAGCAGGTTCCTTTGTGTCAGACATGAGCTATTTGGAACTAAAAATCTCACCTCTTATTTCTTTCACTGTTCAGAACTATAATTCAAATCCTATAATCCAATTATCAAGAACCAAGGTCACTAATATCACTTAGGAAAGTCCAGGGACATGCACGGTCTGTAAATGCTCAAGTTACACACGGGGAATTTTGACTGGCAAATACCAAGAGTGAAAACACCAATTAGATGTTAACACAGCAGAAGCAAGTTCAAAATCAATCCAATATTTCTCTATTCTATTCAGTGACTTTACGGTTATTAAAAAAATATTTATTTTTATGTTTATGTCGTTAAGATAATTTTAATTGTATACTGAAAGTTACTGATATCACAGCTGGTGTCAAACTATGAAAAGTTTTATAGATTAACTTGCTGTTGTCAGGCTATGTACTCACTTTTAACCAATAAATCAACAATCTTGTTTCTTATACTCCGTTTCTGTGTTTTCAGTAAAGCGCTGGTTTTCTATAATCCTACAAACATAGGGAAATATGATTATTTGGTTTATTTGTACTAGTTTTATTGATATATGTTAGGTAGACCGTAAAACAATAATTTTTGTTCGATTTAAGTTTCAACTTCACTCTTATTTCCCTCAAAAAACTTTTTATTTAAATTATGACACAAAAAGACCGTTTGCTTCGCCATTTTGGTTTTCTCTCGATTGGAAGGACCTGATAAGGATTTTCTGCGAAACTAACCCTTAAAGGATGAAATAATTGATTTTAAATTTTGATATTGTTTTTAGTTTTTACAAACGGGTATCTACTACTACTACTACGAACAACTCACCGCAGCACCAAGCCGCCTGAGGCCAACACAGCTACGCACGATCCTCCTCCACCCCAATCTATTCAAAGCCTCCCTTTTTACACCCGTCCACGAAGTTCCCATTTCCTTTAAATATTTCTTTATGACGTCCTCCCACCCCAGACGGGGACGACCTGCTTTCCGTTTAGCCCTAGATGGTTGGCCGAAAAGAACAATCTTCGGCAATCTGTCATCCTTCATCCGCACAACGTGCCCTAACCACCTCAACCTTTCTTTCATTATAGCCCTAGAGAGCGGTATTGAACTATATTTTTCATATAGCCTATTGTTTGAAATACGGTCAGTCAGCCGGGTACCCAGAACAATCCTTAAGCAATTTCTCTGGAAAACATCTAGCAAATCTTCATCCGCTTTTCGGAGGGTCCATGCTTCAGGGCCATATTTGACCACTGTCATCACTGTAGCTTCTAATATTCTAATCTTGGTTTGTAGCCTTATCTTCCTATTCTTCCAGACTTTTTTCAACTGTGAAAAAACACCCTGAGCCTTGGCTATTCTATTTTTAACATCTTCACTGCTCCAACCATCTTTACTAATAATACTACCAAGGCAAGTGAAGCTGCCCACCTGATCAATCTTTTCATTACCCAACGTCACCTTTTCATGTTCACTTATTCCTAGCCTTAGTGACTTAGTCTTCCTAACATTAATTTTCAAACCAATTCTAGCACCCTGAACTCGCAAAACCTCTAAAACTTCATTCATTTTGCTCACACTTTCATCTAGGATGCTTAAATCATCAGCATAATCCAAGTCCAGGAGACTTTTTCCTCCCCATTTGATTCCGTGGTCTCCCATTGCCTTTCCTGTGCTCCTTAAAACAAAGTCCATCAAAATAATCCATATAAAGGAGGATAGAACACAGCCCTGCTTTACTCCTGATTTAATACAAAACCAGCCCCCTGCCCCCAATTAAGAAAATGTGCAATTAGTTTTTTTTTTCAACCTTTATTTAAGAAAGGCATTATTACTGAAATGAGCGGACTTGCACTATTGGAAGTTGATGGAGAAGGGGTTGTCGAATAACTTTTAAGTGGGATGTTAAGCCGAAGTTCACTTCTATTAGATGGGCTGGATGAATTCAGTTAGGACTAGTCAGCAATTTCAGGTATTTTTTGGATGTTTTCTTGCATAATATGATCTATATTTGGGAAGGGTTTTTTATCCATTTCCATCAGTTCTCACGTAACTGTGATAGGGAATTGCTAGTAAGTTTTTTGGTTCATATGAATGTACAATATCAAATTTCAGGTCTTGTCTTAGTTTCGATTAAGATGTGCTCTGTAATCCAACCGATTTATAGACCATCCATAGTCGTAACAGATTGTTCTAGGGTCGTCACATTGGCAATCCAAGCAGAAATTTAGGGATCCACAAAAAGTGGCTTTCTGTGTGTTTTTTTACGGTTGCTCCGTGCCAAGGGCATCCAGTATTTTTTTTTTTTTTTTTGGTATATGGGTTACAAAAAATACTTTAAAAAACGCAGGAAAAAGTTGTTCATATGCATTTTGATACGTTTTTACGAGTCCCCCCTGGATACGGTTTTGCTCCATGTAGATTAAACTTAAACATACTGTAACCCATGGATAACAATTACTTGATAGAGTCGTGTTTTCAAAGCTTTAATTTAAATCCCAGGAAAGTGTGGAACAAATCCTACAATAAAGTAATTCTTAGTCTAACTCAGCATCCTATCTTACTTGGCAAGCATTTTAGGTGATCTTGGATATGTTTAAATTTCTTTAATAATACTCTCACATTCATCATTCAAAAAATGAGCGTTACTGAGCAAAACTTTGACAATTAGAGAACCAAGCAGCAGAAAAGCTGAAAGGGACCCATAAAATCAACTGCAGTCTAAGTGGTACCTAGCGTGTTTTGAACATAAAATATAAGAATTACAAAAAACAGTTTTGTGCAGCCTTGAGTTACTTCTTACTTCTGAAAAAAAGGGTGTGATTTCTTTAAAAGAATTTGCTCATCATTTAAAATTATAAATCCTCTCTTAGTTCAATTTGATTTTTTCTTAAATTTTGTAATTTTTTTTTTTTAGAATCATAAAAATGAATATCGTTGCTAGCATTTCCTTAATGGTAGCACACATACCTAGAAGGCATACTTAGCATGCGTTGAACATAAAATATAAGAATTACAAAAAAATAAAAAATTGTGGAGCCTTGAAAATCTTGAGTTGGGTTACTTCTGAAAAAGAAGGGTGAAAATTGTGGAAGAGAATTCGCTCATCGTTCAAAATAATAAATCCTCTCCTAGTTCATTTTGATTATTCTTAAATTGTGTTATTCAGTCTTGATCTAGAGCTTGTGGTATAAAGGACTCTTTTTTTGGATAAAACCCTGTTTTACATTACATTGTGAGTGATTTCCCAGTCGACTCTTATTTGAAGATTTTTTTTTATAATCGGCTTATCTTTTGTTTGATTATTTTGACCTCTGTGATCTTTCTTCTTCTTCTTCTATTTCACAGCAGGTGGGCTTTTCTGTATATACTATTTAGCCCTTTTCCTTTTGCTTCACTCTGTGGGCTACAGAGCTACTGGCTTGCTTGTCTCTTATTTATTAGATATTCTCAGATATATTTCAGTAGATCTTTCGACTCAAGGAGTTCAAATATGAGATGATAGATGTCGATTTCTATGCTCTGTGTGCAGGTATAGTTGGCTAGGCTCTTGGCTGATAGTGAGATTTTGTGGTGTTTGAAGCACTTTGACAGTTTACAAAGCAAGGCATGCTGTGCAGACGTCAGCATATTATATTCGAATAGGCAGTGGTCAATTGTTTCATTATACATATATAATACCTGCAAAGAGGGGACAGGGGAACAGAACCACTTGAATTAGGAAACTGATAAGAGAATGCAAGAAAATTTAGTCCATTTAATCCAGAACGAATTCTATGATAAATTTTAGAAAAATACTTATTGGGAAAGGGGGAAAGGGGGTGATTGCCTCTGGGAACAATTATTTTAACTCATTGTTGCCGATCGGAAGTTGCCAATAGACGATTTCCCCCCCCCCCCCCGAATCTTGTATATAAAAAAAAATTAGCCAAATTACTAGAATTCAGTCAATTTAAACCAAATTTCAACCTTTTCTTAAAGTGCGTCAACAGTACCGCGTCGATAGCTTGGGACAAAGCAGAAGAGAGGAGAGAACTTGCCAGAAGCGCCGTATTGGTACCTGCTGGTTTTAGTTAGCCTTAAATTGCAGGGGACAGGTGAGCAGGTCTCGACGCTTCCCTTGCTCCCGGTGATCTCTGTGCGGCAATTCAACCTTGTTTCTGACTAAGTGAGATACCTGCTGTATGTTTGTTTACTACATACAATGCGGAGCCAGCAGCTTGTATGGTCTCCAGTCTTGAACTTTTTATACCGTGCCCGGGCCGTGGGGAATGTTCACGCCGATTTTGCGAAAACTGGTGCGGATTTTTTTTAGCACTGATTCGTTAATGGAAGCAAAGAAAATATTGTGAAATTTCGCAAACTGCACGAATCGCCCAAGTGACCGACAGAAGGCTGCAGATAACTGTCTGAACATGCTAAAAAATTTTGAAAAGTGTGATGAAAAGCAGATACCCCTACCCCGTTTCGTCCTGTACAAGCCTGATGAAGTACCAGTTATCGCAGGGGAATCAAGTGCTACACTTACTCGTAAAGTTAACGAACTATGTGTCAAATTCGATAATTACGTCCTGTCGAAGCGCAACCCGCTGCCTTCTTTGTCTCAAGCCCCCACACAATCATCCAAACTCTCTTTTGCGGTTATATTAAAGAACCCACCTAAAAGGCTGAATGACCCCAAGGACCGCAACATTTTTATTGATAACTTGTGTGGTGACTCGAAGTCGGCGATAATTGAGCTTAGACCGGGAAAAGATACTTTGTGCCTCGTCGTAAGTGATAAAAATGAAGCTACTGCTGTAGCTGATGCTATAAAATCTAAGGACCAATCGCTAAGCTTACAGCTAAAAGTTCCAATGTATTATGATATTGCCCGTGTCGTTCCTGACAGTGTTACTGACGGTCAGTTGCAGAACTTGATAACTAACTGTACCGAAGTCTCCCGTATCGGCAAAAGTAGGTCCTACAAGCTTCGGTTCTATCGCCAAGAAGACTTATTAGCAGCCATTTCCTCGTCAGTGATAATCGAGTACGAGCGAATCCGCATTGATAAGTTTCTCCCTCTCCCTCCTCGCTGCTACAACTGCCAAGCTTACGGACATATTGCCCAGCACTATAAAGCTCTTACTCGCTGTTAGCGTTGTGCGCAGACAGGACATTCGAACAAGCTGGAAACCCCCTGTCAAAATAAAATGAACTGTGCGCTGTGCAACCAAGCTGACCATTCTTGTTACAGCTACAAATGTCCTGTTGAACAGAAACTTATGAATCCCCTAAAATAAGCACTGATCTATGCGTTACATCATGGAATATTAATGGAGGCGTCTCAGTGAAATTACCCATAATCCAAACTCTATGTGACACGAATGACGTTCCCTGTCTACAAAAGCACCTTCTCACTGCCGACAGTCTATGTTTGTTGAGCAAGACTGCTTCTCTGTCGTAATAAGTCGTGCCGCTAGACACTCCGGGGCTGGTTGGCCGAGTAGAGGTACTGCTATTCTTTCTAGAAACGTCCTCATTCCCGAACACTTTCGCGACAGTGACTATTTTACGGCAGTCAAAATTCAGAATTATGTGGCGGTCTCAGTGTATTTACCCACCGATTACCGTAATGCTACATCAGACAGACAATTTGATCAAGCATGCCACCAAGTCAGTTCCTTCGTGTCTGATTGTGAACTGCAAAGCCTAGCAATAATCCTTGCTGGTGATATGAACTGCAACCTTTTTGACGACAGTAGCAGTCGTGCTAATATTCTGAATAGTATGTGCCCTCAGCTCTTGGCGGTCGAGAATACCCAATGGTTCACATATATCCATAACTCTGGCAGTACGTCTTCTCTGGACTTCTTCATGTGTTCCCTGAATGTAAAACCAGACTCAAGATAATCACTCACCTCCACTTTCCAAGTCTCGGACCATATACCTATCAGTAATATATTCCCTGTTCAACTTATTGCACCGATTGGTCCAAGTCCAGACAATGATAGTAAATGGCATGAAACTACTGACTGGGCTCGTGCAGATATGTTTATGTTCAGGGCTGTTAGTGATTCTGTTTTGAAAAAAATCAAAGTGCAGTTTCATCTACTTTCCCAAAAAAAACTATTAACCTTTGCAGAGAAGCAAATATTGCTGAATATTTACTGTGCAGAGATCGTTCACGCTCTACACTCTGCCGAGCGTGCTACTTTACCCATATGAAGAGTACGTCTTGGAACTGAGAAGCATGGTTGGTCAGGTAATCCTGACCTTGTTAATTCTTGTGCTAAATCGAAATTCTGGTTTCATGTCTAGAAGGAGTGTGGTATGCCACGGCAAGGTTTGATAAATGAAATTCGTCTGAAAAAAAGTGACATTTTACGAAAGTACTTAGGCAACACCAGGATAAAGAACAATGTACGTCCAGTAAAGAACGATGTGGGCACAATATGTTGTTTTTTTTTGTTTTTTTTTATTTCTCCATACCCGGGCACTTCGTATCGGAGGAGTCGTCGCAGAAACTTCGAAAAGGGATCATTGGATTGGAAATTGGAGTGGCTAGTGCCCTTTTTAATAGTCGACAGTGATTGGAGGGCAACTACACCCCCACGCCCATCATTCACCCAAATACGTCCAATCAAAATTTTGAGATAGCCATTTTGTTCAGCGTAGTTGATTTACAGATAGAAAATATCTTTTTGAGGAGGACACTCCCCCACAACCCACGGGGCAAGGGTTTTAAGTTATGTCCTGAGGGCATATAAGGTTTTTATAGAAGGCGTAGTCGTAGAAACTTCAAAAAAGGCTCATTCGATTGGAATTCAAAGGGCTAGTGCTCTTTTGAATAGTCGAAAGTGATTGGAGGGCAACTAGCCCCCCCCCCC
>JAQQPU010002346.1:17742-30127 GCA_029168905.1 Artemia sp. Kazakhstan ARC1039 | reverse complement strand
CCCCCCCCCCACGCTCATCATTCCCTCAAACACATCCAATAAAAATTTTGAGATAGCCATTTTGTTCAGCGTACATGATTTCCAAATAGAAAATATGTTTTCGAGGAGGACACTCCCCCACAACCCTCCGGGCAAGGGTTTTAAGTTATACCCTGGGGGCATATAAGGTTTTTACAGAAGGCGTTGTCGTAGAAACTTCAAAACAGGCTCATTTGATTGGAAATTCAAAGGGCTAGTACCCTTTTTAATAGTCGAAAGTCATTGGAGGGCAACTAGCCCCCCCCTACGCCCGTCATTCCCCCAAACAAATCCAATCAAAATTTCTAGATAGCCATTTCGTTCAGCGTAGTTGATTTCCAGATAGAAAATATGTTTTTTAGGAGGACACTCCCCCACAAACCTCAGGGCAAGGGTTTTGTGTTATGCCCTGGGGGCATATGAGGTTTTTATAGAAGGTGTTGTAGAAACTTCAAAACAGGCTCATTCGACTGGAAATTCAAAGCGCTAGTACCCTTTTTAACAGTCGAAAGTGGTTGGAGGGCAACTAGCCCCCTCCCCCACGCCCATAATTCCCCCAAACACATCCAGTCAAATTTTTTATATAGCCATTTTGTTCAGCATAATTGATTTCCAGATATAAAATATGCTTTGGAGGAGGACACTCCCCCACATCCCTCAGGGAAGGGTTTTAAGTTATGCCCTGGGGGTATATACGTTTTTAAAGAAGGCGTTGTTGTAGAAACTTAAATAAAAGCTCATTCGACTGGAAATTCAAAGAGCTAGTGCCCTTTTTAATAATCGAAAGTGATTGATGGGCAACTAGCCCCTCCCCCACGCCCATCACTCCCCCAAGCACATCCAATACAAATTTTAAGATAGCTATTTTGTTCAGGGTAGTTGATTTCCAGGTAGAAAACATATTTTTAAGGAGGACACTCACCCACAACCCTCAGGGCAAGGATTATAAGTTATGCCCTGAGGGCATATAAGATTTTTATTGAGATCTTTGTCGTAGAAACTTGAAAAAGGGCTCATTCAATTTTAAATTCAAAGGACAGTACCCTTTTAATAGTCAAAAGTGATTTGAGGGCAACTAACCCCCCTCTCTCGCCAACCTTTTCCCAAAACTCATCCAATCAAAATTTTTAGATAGCCATTTTATTCAACGTAGTTAAAAGTTTTGGAAATTAGGTCTTTAAGGATAAAAACCCCTCCCCCCACAGCCCTCAGGGCAGGGGTTGTAAGTTATGCCCTGGGGGGGGTATATTACGTTTTTATTGAAAGCGTTGTCGTAGAAACTTCAAAAGGGCTCACTCAATTGGAAATTGAAAGGGCTAGTGCCTTATTTAATAGTTGAAAGTGATTGGATAGCGACTAACGCCCCTCTCACGCCCACCATTTTCCCAAACACATCCAATCAAAATTTTGAGATATCCATTTTGTTCAACGTAGTTGAAAGTTCTGGAAATTAGGTCTTTTAGGATGATAAACCCCTCAGGGCCCTCAGTGCAAGGGTTTTAAGTTATGCCCTGGGGGCATATAAGGTTTATATAGAAAGTTGTTGTATGTGATTTGTAGAATAGATTTTAGTCTTCCTCAAATCCATGTTTTATATGTTTAAAAACTAAATGTTGACTTAAGATGAAATTAAAATGCACTGTGATAATGCTAATTCCCAATAAGGCATCTGAGCAGTATCCCAAGAACGACTGAGGGTATTATGTTCAAACGTTCGGGGCTACTTCTGCTCTTAAAATTTAACCAAATCCAAATAGCGTAAGTGTATCCAAGCTATCAAAGAAAGTAAACAGATTTTTTTGCGAATGGTATCAAGTTTTTCATTACAGGTCAACTAGAGGAGCTATGAAACTAAATTAAACAGTAATATTTGTGTCCAGATTTTTAAAAGGGTGTATGCTGTTAAAAATTGCTGAATATTTTTCTCCGGCATACAAATAGCAGGCCAAACTATAAAGTCTTAAAAAACGAAAAGATTTAAAGTATTATTTTCTTTTTCCTTGAAAAGACTATGTCAATATAAAACAAACAGAAATTAATTAAAAAAACTTTTTCCACAAAATTAGTTTTTCAAAGAAAAGTAAAGAATTCCATTAAACAAAAAATGAGTAAAACTAAAATCAAATAATCTACCAAGCGTGAAACTACCACAAATCAGCATTGATAAATAAATGAAACCCAAAACGAACAGAGTTTACAATAATTAACCGAGTCAAACTCAAAAGGAGCAGAAATTAACATAGGTTGGGCGCAAAACCCCTATGTCTTCCCAAGGCCAGAACAAAATTTGCACTTTACTGAAAAAATACAAATGAAAGTGGATTGTCAGTTTAATATACATATACTGATATTTAGTAATCAAAATGTTAATATTATTTGATTTATTAAAGGTATAAAAGTAAAAACATTTTTATTTTTTCAGTAAAGTGCAAATTTTGTTCTGGCCTTGGGAAGGCATAGGGGTTTTGCACCCAACTTATGTTAATTTCTGCTCTTTTTTAGTTTGACTCGGTTAATTATTGTATTTTTTGTTCGTTTTGGTTTTCAGTTATTTATCAATGCTGATTTGTGGTAGTTTCACGCTTGGTAGATTATTTGATTTTAGTTTTGCTCATTTTTTGTTTAATGGAGTTCTTTACTTTTCTTTGAAAAACTTATTTTGTGGAAAAAGTTTTTTAATTAATCAAGTAAAGCCACAAGTGAACCTAACTTCGTATGGAAACTGCTCAAAAGAGATAATTCAAAAGCCTATAATGATTTCAAAATTAACAGTGACCAATGGTATGGTTTCTTTAAAAGTGAATTTTTTCGAGCCTGATCCATCATTGTCAAACCAATATGAAAGGGAGCTTGATGTTTGCTTAGGCCAATCAACTGATAAGATCAGTTTTATTGTTACTCGATCTGCGGTTACTGAGTGCATTTCTAAGCTACAAAAGAAAACTTCTCGTGGTGTTGATGGTCTCTGTGCACAGCATCTAAGATGTGGGTCCCCTCTCCTGATTGAGCATCTGACCTTACTCTTTCGGATGATATTCTGTTGTGGTATAGTTTCTGATTTGTTTAGTACTGGAGTAATAATCCCGGTATTAAAAAGGGAAAGCCCAAGGACCAATGTTCTTCTTTTAGACCAATTACGGTGTCACCGGTTTTATGGAATGTTTTTGATAAGATAAGATAAGTTTTATTCTTCATTAAATACACATACAATATTACATGTTATTAATCCCTCAAAGGCTCATTGGCCTGTACAAAGGGGGAAGACATATGAATTACATACTCAGAGATAAAAAACAAAAGAAAATTTAAAATGATCACTTACTCACATATGAAGGAGAAGAAAAGAAAATATAGATAAAATAGAAACTATAGAAAAAATTAGAATAAATAAACTAAATTAATTAATTATATTAAATAGACTCAAAAAGAAAAATAATAAAAAAAAAAAAAAAAAAATTATTACTATAAGCGAATTCCTATCGTCGAAACAGAATTATGTGTATTGTCAGGTAGAACCAACATCATAATAGGTGTTACGATATTATTCATAACTCTTATCCAAGATATTAAAATATCATAACTTAAGCCATGTACAGCCCTTTTAAGCTTATATTTAAAACTATATAAATCCCAGTTCAATCAGCTCTGCTTATTTCTGAGGCTAGGTAGCAAAATTGACGTTTATGGGTTATTTCAGTCATAAGGCTTATAATTATTGGACTGTAATAAAATGGTGCGAAAGCAATAAAATTTAACCCGTCTTCATGAATGCTACTCCTTAGTGAACTATACAAGTTTCAGCAATAAATATTGATAATCATACCTGAGGCCTGGGAGTCATAGCGCAGAGAAGACCACCATAAATCAGAACTAAACATTCAGGGGACAAAAAAAAAAAATTAATTATTCAGTTTGATTCTTAACTAAATGGTCCTTAAGAATCCTCTTGAAAGTGCCAAACGAGTGGCATTTCTGTACTGAAGAAGGCAGGGAGTTCCAAACCTGATGACAAGCGATGAGGGGATTGAAATCTGACCGCACAGTGGGAGTTGGAGGAATGCAGATATTATATTATTTGAGTTACTAATTATTGACGAGATATCTGTTACTAATTCGGATAACTAATTCGGCTTCAAGAAAGGAGTAGGCCGTGACCATGTTCACCATTTGATTGCTAATTTACTTCTACATGCTCATGAAAATAATGAGGTAGTATATTTTGCTGGGTTAGACGTATCTTGCTGGGTTAGGGTATACATCCACATATCTTATTGACTGCTTATAAGCGTGGAGTCAATATTTCTGTCATCAAATTGATACGTGATATGTATAAAAAGCTAAATGCCAAAGTTAAGGTTACCATCTCACCTGGTACGGTGGAACTCACTCCTTCGACTCCAGTAAGAAAGGGCATTAGACAGGGCGTTGTTAGTTCTCCTCCCTGTTTAATAATACTGTCATTGTGCCACAACAGAAAGTTCTAACCACATGTATATTTAATGGTATTGATGTATCGCTAGCTAACTATGCTGATGACATCCTTGATATTAGTAGAACAGCCTTTGGAATTGAGGAAAATTTTGGAGTTCTCGATAGGGAGTATAAACGTATAGGTCTTCGCTTTAATGAGAGTAAGACTGAGTTCCTGGTGTTCAATCACCGTTCAGATTGCCTGACAAATGTTCAGTTAGGTGAACATGTTATTAAAGCACAAGATACACTGACTTATCTTGGTGTACCGATTGGGTCAAATCTTCGCGCCACGCGTCAACTTTTGAAAGATTTTTTGCCAGAAAAGCTAGGAATGTGTATGGTTTACTAGTTGCGTTAAAGTTTAAATTTAACCGCCGTATCTTAGCTAGCGTTTAAAATGCATTTGCTGTTCCGCATCTACTTGCCCTTGCACCATTTTGGTCTCTTCTTACTGCTTCAGATATTAGGGATATACGGAAGTGTTTCTACAAGCATGCAAAATATTTGCTAAGGCCGCCTCTCTGGACTAATAACAGCTCACTATCCTTGCGGTATGGAGTTGCAAGTCCAGTGTCCGCGGTACAGAAAAGAAATGAAATATATCGGAGGCAGATTATTGGTGAAAGCACCTCTGAAATTGTCCGTCTTTGATAATAGTTTTGTTCTTACATATAATTGCCCCTATTTGTAATTTTTTTTTCTTCTTGTCTGTTCTTCTCTGTTTTGGTTCTGTTTGTATTTGTCAGAATTTATTTGCTTTTTTTCCATTTTCTTTGTTTATACTCCATCAGTGTTGTATTTTACATTTATGATGGGCAATAAATTTATACTTACGTTTTTTTTTTTTTTAGAGCCATCAAAATGACTATCGTTGCTAGCATTTTCTTAATGGTAAGAAGACAAAGGTGGTTACAAACTCAGTTCTTAAGGAGATTACAGTTGTCGACTAGAAATTCCTCTTTCAAAAATCTTCGTCAGGAAACATGGTTTTCAAAGAAGGTAAGCCCTTTATCGTCTTCATAGTCCTTATTTCTGATTTTTTAGCTATATTTGACACCTTAAGTGAGCAAGAGGTCCAGTCATTGGAGAGCATCGGAGGATTTTTATTGTATGATTCTTTGTCCTTTAGACTAATCTTGAAAGAAATTCCTCCCAATTCAGAGAATTTGGGCGAAAACCACCCTCCTCTTCAAAGTCAAATTCTAGTCATTAAGCTTTGCGTTAAATTTTCAGTGTTCCTGTTTTGAATCAATTTTGAGTTGATTTTGAGGCCCGTGCCCTTTTTTATTACATAAATGTCCCTTTTCTCCTATACCTACAGAATAATTTTATTTACAATTTAGACTCTGTTTGTCAAGGTCATAATTTTGCAAGAGAGAAGAAATTGGTTTTAAGTTTTATTCATATCTAGATGACTCCACCCATTGAAATATAATTTATGCATAAAGCAAGTTGGATTTTGAGATATAATGCACTTGATTGAACCGCATCTACACTGGGCCATTCCAGAGGCAAACTTACGTTTTATGTGAACATTTACTTTTTAAGTTAGTTTAGATTTTTTCTTTAGTCTTTGAGTTCAGCTCCCTTCTAGACCTGATATTGATATTGCGATATGATTTCGGACTTTACATTGGTAATATTGGTAACATTTTGGTACATTGGTAATAAAAGTGAGTTATTTCTACGATTGTATTATATTATTTTTTCATCGAACCTTAATGGGGCTACGAAGAGAGTACGAGAAGTTTATCGAGATTATAATATCACTGGAGGACCTTCTCCCCTCCAAAAAGAAATATTTATCGAGAAATTATTGGTGGCACAGGCTGCGGCAGACTGGGTCAAATAGTATTTCTTGCCCTCCCCCCTCAGACAATACACTTGTCATATCTATACTGGTGGTAATGTCAGAATAGGAAGGACTCGTAAGTAGTAACCGCCCAATCTATTCCCTGACAGGCCTATCCCTAGATTTGACGACAACCCTATTCCTGCATTTCATGGGAGCCCTATCCCGTCATCCCGACGACAGCCAGCAGGAGCATGTTATATCATAGGGAATGTTTTCTAAGAGATGCAGGTGTTAATTACGTAATTGGGAATGTTTTATAAACGAAGAATGCATTAATTACTTAAAAAACCGACGAGAGCCAGGGCTTCTTTACTCAAGGCTTTCTTTGGTTGTTGCGGAATAAGGTTTGTTTTCTAAGAGATGCAGGTGATTGTTACATTATAGGGTTTGTTTACTCATGCAAATGGATGCAGGTATTTGTTACGTAATAGGGAATGTTTTTTCAAGATGTTTTTTAAGACATTTTTCTTCAAGACTTTTTTAAGATTTTTCAAGACATTACAAGAGGTTTCTTAGGATATTTTTCTTCAAAACATTTTTCAAAACGCTTCAAGAAATTTCAAGACGTTTTTAAGACATTTTTTCTTCAAGACGTTTTTCAAGACGTTTCTAAAGACATTTTACTTTAAGATGTTTTTTTGAATACATCTCAAGACGTTTTTAAGACATGTTTCTTCAAGATATTTTTTCAGGACTTTTCGAGACACTTCAAAACTTTTTTTTTCTAAGACGCTTTTCAAGATTTCTTTGGTTCTTACGTAATAGGGGAATGTTTACTTATGTTAAGGATGATGCAATCTCACGCGACAACCTAGACTCCAGGCAGGGCCTGTGGGGAATCTCCGCTTGTAACTGAGGAGGGCGCACACGTTGGGTGTTACGTAATGACAATAAACACGTGAGGTATATGTAATACTTCAAGGAATTTCGTTTTCTTTCATTGTATTTTTTTCTCAGGGGACCTTTATATTTCAAAGAATTTTTTCCGCATGATGACTCCGCAAAAGGATGTCCGCATGATGGTTCTTACGCAATAAAGGAATGCTGACTTATGATAAGGATGATGCAATTTCGCTGGACAACCTAGACAGGGAGGGTCCATGGGGAATTCCCGCTTGTAACTGAGGAGGGCGCACACGTGGGGTATTACGTAATGATTATGCACATGTGAGTGTTATGTAATACTTTAAGAAATTTCATTTTCTTTCAATGTATTTTTTTCTCAGGGGACCTTTATATTTCAAAGATTTTTGTCCACATGAGGGAAAGCAATTCCCCCTCAATAAACTTGAGCCCTAGACAGATGGAATATAAAAGCCTTTCTAATATTATTATTTGGGTAATACTTTCTACGTTATAACCTATTCGAGGCACGGTTAATTCCCTGCCCCGTTTACTAGAACAATTGAATGGTTCACGTGTTGTTAACCTTTCCACATCAGAGCGCACAAGAATCCCAATACTATTGATTTTGTCTCTATTAGATGCACCTGACTGTTACAGTGTTATTAATTTTCTGAAGTGACCTAAACAAGTTAAGTTAGATATTGAATCAGTGATATGCTACATAGTATTGGTCTTAGATATTTCATTGCGTAAATGATTACGTATTGAAGATTCATCCTGGGGAACAAGAAATATAAAGAATGAAGGCTTTTGTGCATTCAAATTTATTAATATAAAACGCTATAAAATCATAAAATCACAGAAAAAGAAGTTAAAACTCAACAAACAGAAAACACAAAACTTGAAAAAGCTTATGAAGGATAAAATATAAGCAATAAGAACGGTTTCCCACCACCGACAAATTCTTCTAACACCTCCCACCTTGACTTTAAGCTGTAGAATATGCTAGTCCAAGCGATTCACACCACCGTGTCACACTACTGGCCCTCTTGCACCCTTCATCATTCTATAGGCATGTTTCAGATATTTTCTTATTCAAAATCATTGATTACAACGACAGGTCTGTGTTTTGCAAGCCAACCTCACTTTGATGCACCATCTCAATTGACGCCACCTTGCCACAATATGAATGGCCCTCTGGCATCCTCTAGCACCCTCTTACTATTCCTAAGACATTTCCAAGATAATTTCTTGTAAAAAATCATGCATTAACTTCATTGGTTCGTGTTTTCGCATGCCAACTCTCCGTGATACACCTTGCCAATTCATACCACCGTGGCAAAGTATGGATGGCACACGGAACCCTCTGGCAAACCCCTCATCGTTCCTCAGATATTTTCCAGATATTTTCTTGTTAAAAATTATGCTTTAAATCTATTGGTTCATGTTTTTGCAAGCCATCCTAAACGTGATACACCATGTCAATTCACGTCATTGTGCCAGACTATGACTGGACCTCTTGCACACATTATCATACCTAAGGGGTTTTCAACCTTGCCCCCCAAAAAATAACTTTATAAACAAAAAAAAACATTGTTTATATTTGAACAGCGGAAACTTGTCATTTCATTGTTAGATCGAAATGTTCCATGGCAATTTGCAGTCTGTTGCACTCAATGGCTAGCATATGGCATCCTCTAGGATGTATTATCATATCTAACGTATTTTCAGACATTTTTCAACAAAAATAACCGTTTACACTAGAATCGATCATTTAAACTTACAGGAAACTCCAATTAGCATTTTTTCTGATGACTCCTAGTGATTGACGCCAGTGTGGTACACAATGGCTAGCATATGGCACCCTCTAGCATGCATTTTCACACCTAAGGCACTTTCAGTCATTTTCCTAAGAAATAACTGTTTACTCTAGAATTTATCATTTAAACTAACAGGAAATTCCCAATAGCATTTCTTCTGATGACTCCTAGCAATTGACACCAGCGTGGTACATAATGACTGGCATATGACACTCTCTGATAGGCATTATAATGCCTAAGGCATTTTCAGACATATTAAATATATTTATATGCATTTTGCTATGCTCTATTATTATTATTAATAAACTTAGCTTAACTATCATGTTGATTTTTTCTTCGTGAAACTAGTTGTAAGTTGATTTTTCGCTTCGTGAAACTGGTTTTATGTTGATTTTTTTAGTTCGTGAAACTTGTTGTATGTTGATTTTTTTTTCTTCGCAAAACTTAATGTATCTTGATTTTTTCCTTTACTAAAAATGATGTTTATTGATTTTTGGTAGTGAAACTTGTTGCGTGTTGGGTCTTTCTTCGTTAAACATGATGCATGCTGATTTTTTGTTCGTAAAGCTTGTTGTATGTGGATTTTTTCTTCAAGAAACTTAATGTGTTTTGATTTATGTCTTCGAGAAATTTTTTATATTTTATATCTTTTTCATGGAACTTTTGTTGCATGTTGATTTTCTCTTCCTGAAACTTTTACATTGGTTTCTGTCCTCGTGAAACCGGTTTTGTTTCTGGAACTTGTTACGCGCTGATTTTTCTTCGTGGAAGTTAATCTATCATGATGTTTTCTTCGTGAAACTTGTTGTATATTGATTTATTCTTTCATGAAACTTAATTTATCACGATATCTTTCTTCATGAAACTTGTTGAATGCTGTTTTTTTTCTTCGAGAAACGTTATGCATGCTGGTTTTTGTTCGTGAAACTTGTTGCATGTGGATTAGTTCTTCAAGAAACTTAATGTATTTTGCTTTATGTCTTCGAGAAATTTGTCATATTTTATTTTGTTTTCATGGAACTTGTTGCATATTGAATTTATCTTCCTGAAACTTTTACATTGGTTTCTATCCTCGTGAAACGGTTTTCTTTCTGGAACCTTTTACGCGCTGATTTTTCTTCGTGGAAGTTAATCTATCTTGATGTTTTCTTCGTGAAACTTGTTGTATGTTGATTTACTCTTTCATGAAACTTAATTTATCACGATATCTTTCTTCATGAAACGTTATGCATGCTACTTTTTTTCGTGAATTTGTTGCTTGTGGATTATTTCTTCAAGAAACTTAATGTATCTTGATTTATGTCTTCGAGCAACTTGTTATATTTTTATTTCTTCTTCATGATACTTGTTGCATGTTGATTTTTCTCTTCGTGAAACTTATACGTTGATTATTCTCCTTGTGCTACCGGTTTTGTTCGTTGAACTTCTTGTATGCTGATTCTGTTCGTGAAACTTAATTTATCTTAATATTTTTCTTCGTAAAACTTTTTGTATGTAGATTTATTCTTTCGTGAAATTTAATTTATCATTATATACTTCTTAGTGAAACTTTGCATGTTGTTTTTTTCTTTGTGAAACATGATGCTTGCTGATTCTCGTTCGCGAAGTTTGTTGCATGTGGATTTTTACGTCAAGAAACGTAATGTATCTTGATTTATGCTCTGAGAAACTTTTTAGATTTTATTTCTTCTTCGTGAAACTTGTTGTATTTTAACTTTTCTCTTCATGAAACTTGTACATTGATTTTTCCCCCTTTGAAACCGGTTTTGTTCGTGGAACTTGTTGCGTGCTCATTTTCGGTCATGAAACTTAATTTATCTTGATATTTTCTTCGTCAAATTTGTTGTATGTTGTTTTTTCTTCGTAAAACATAATACATGTTGATCTTAGTTCACGAAACTTGTTGCATGTTGATTATATCTTCATGAAACGTAATATATCTTGATTTATGTATTCGAGAAACTTGTTATATTTTTATTTCTTCTTAATGAAACTTCTTGCATGGTGATTTTTCTCTTCGTGAAACATGTACATTTATTTTTAGTGGAACTTGTTGCGTGCTGATTTTGTTCGTGAAACTTAATTTATCTTGATAATTGTTTTGTGAAAGCGGTTGTGTATTGTTTTATTCTTTGTGAAACGTCATTTATCAAGATGTTTTCCTTCGTGAAATCTGTTGCATGTTGGTTTTTTGTTCTTGAAAGATGATGCATGCTGATTTTATTCGTGAAACTTGTTGCATGTGGATTTCTTGTTCTAGAAACTTAATGTACCTTGATCTATGTCTTCGATAGATTTGTTAAATTTTTTTTTCTTCATGAAACTTGTTTCATGTTGCCTTTTCTCTTCGTGAAGCATGTACATTGATTTTTCCCCATCGTGAAACCGATTTTATTCGTGGAACTTGTTGCGTGATTGTTTTTGATCGTGAAACTTAGATTACCTTGATATTTTTCTTCGTGAAACTTGTTGCATCTTGTTTTTTTCTTCGTGAAACATGATGAATGTGGATTTTTGTTCGTGAAACCTGTTGTATGTGGATTATTTTCTCAAGAAACTTTTCTTTTTGAAATTGTTGTATGTTGATATATTCTTTCGTAAAACTTAATTTATCATGATATTTTTGTTCATGAAACTCGTTTCATGTTGGTTTCTTCTTCTTGAAACATGAAGCTTTCTCATTTTTTTCGTGAAACTTGTTGCATGTGGATTATTTATTCAAGAAACTTAATCCATCTTGATTTATGCCTTCAAGAAACTTGTTATATTTTTATTTCTTCTGCATGAAACTTGTTGCTTGTCAATTTTTCTCTTTGTGTTATTTGTACATTGAATTTTCTTCTCGTGAAACCGGTTTTGATCGTGGAACTTGTTGCGTGCGGATTTTTGTTTCTGAAAATTAACTTATCTTGATATTAGTCTTCGCGAAACTTGCTGTATGTTTATTTATTTTTTCGTGAAACTTAATTTATCATGATATTTTTATTCGTGAAACTTGTCGCCTTTTGTTTTTTTTCTTCGTGAAACATGACACATGCTGATTTTTGTTCTTGAAAAGTTGTTGCTTGTTGATTATATCTTCAAGAAACTCAATTATCTTGATTAATGTTTTTGAGAAATCTGTTGCATTTTTTACTTCTTCTTCAGTAAACTTCTTGCATACTAATTTTTCTCTTCGTGAAACTTACACATTGATGTTTCTCCTCTTTTTTTTTGCAATCCCCTTTTATATGGATTATTTTGATGGACTTTGTTTTAAAGAGCACAGGAAAGGCAATGGGAGACCACGGAATCAAATGGGGAGGAAAAAGTCTCCTGGACTTGGATTATGCTGATGATTTAAGCATCCTAGATGAAAGTGTGAGCAAAATGA
>JAQQPU010002346.1:0-13905 GCA_029168905.1 Artemia sp. Kazakhstan ARC1039 | reverse complement strand
AATTCGGCAAAAGCCTTAGTAAGAGCTTCAGCCTTTGCCTGTGGATTTTGTACGACTACCCCGTTACTCTGGAGAAGGAATTACGGTCCTCTTGGACGACGGTAAAGCCTCCTTGACAATTTTCCACCAACTCTTTGCCGAAGCAAGTTGAAGCTTTGTGGCGAATTTCTCCTTATACTGAACCCGGGACTGCCGAATCGCTCGAACTGCATCTTTGCGCGCATTTATGAATGCAATTCTGTCCTCTTCGCTCTTCGAAAGTAGCCATCGCTTGTGTGCCTTTCGCTTTGCTCGGATTGTCTTCTTACACTGGGCGTTGAACCAAAGTTTGTCCTTATTGGACACCTGGATCCGCTTTGAAGGGATATGCTTTTCGACAGAATCAATTATGGCCTGCTGGTACTTTTCTGCAGCTTTCTTTGGGCCTTCCAAGAGGAAGGCTCTCCACTGCTAGAAAAAAGAGTGTTTCTCAAACCATCTCAATCACCTCTTTTGTATAGCCAGATTGTTCGTTCATGCTTTACTGGAGGCGGAATATGTAGGTTTCCACGTGCAACGACGGCAACGTGGTCACTGGTGAAAGCATGAGCGTCTACCTTAAAGGAGTCAGGGTGATCTGTAAGGAATAGGTCAAAACGAGATGATCCGTCTGGGCCGTGATACGTGTCGAAATTGACAAGTTGTTTCAGCCCGTAAGAGAGAGATAGATCATACAAGTCCGACCCTTCCCTATCAGTGTTTTTGCTGCGAAGCCACACGCTATGATGGACGTTGAAGTCTCCATGAAGGATAATGGCAGACTTAGCGTACTTGCCCCGAATATATTCAAGGGAGGTTTCAAGGTAGCTGGTAATCTGGTAAGTTGGAGGGATATACACGGTACCGACAATCACGGACTTATTTGGGAGGGTCACCCTGACCCACAGAGCTTCTTCGCCTGCTGAATCTGGTATGTTCAGGCATGAATAAGGTTTATGGCTCTGTATATAAACAGCGACACCTCCTCCTCCGTATTTAGCGCCGTCAGGACGCTCTTGATCCCGCCTGAGGAGCGCGTATCCCTGTATGGCAACCTCACTGCTCTGAATTCCTTGGTTTAGATTGGTCTCAGTGATGCACATGATAGATGGCTTGACCGAGTTCACTAAATGTAGGAACTGGTCAAAATTAGATCTGAGACCTCGTACATTGCAGTGGGCTACCGTAAACATGTCCATCTGGACATAGAAATTGTTGGACATTGTATATGTCTTCAACACCTATCCAAGAAACAAATTCAGAGTTGTACCCAAGCCAAAGAACTAGCAACTGTTTCTCGCCACCCTGTGTTCGAGTTTTTAATACTTTTCAATTTTATAAAAACCCTTGTTTTTAACAAATTGCAATTCATAGTCATAAAAATTTTTCCCAAAATATCATATCTTTATTGTCGATAGATCACGCGTTTAGTATCTAGAACTTTTGACACTTTAAAAAGTTCAGTAGACCATAGGTAATTTCCTTTTTCAAAAATATTATTTATACGATTAATTTGAAATGTATCACCGACAGAGAATTTGCTTTTAATTCCACTTTCATTGCTAGAAGAATATTCTTTGAGAAAAATGTCAACTGTATTCTCACCATGATGAACTTCAACAGGACTAATATTGGACAGGAAGTGATGAGGACGTTCAATGTAAACGTGCATTATTTTATCCAAATCTTGAATAAAGGCGGCAGAATTTTTGAGTTTGCCATATATGGAAATGAGAAGACGAATGGTTCTAATCAATCCTTCAGCCAATGCAGCCCTGATTGGGCTAAGACTATGATAGGATTCTGTACCATATTTCAATAGAACTTCGTTTACATATGGATTGACAAATTCACTCCCTCGATTTGTCTGAATTTTACTATAGGAATCTTGGCCAAGCATTGTTTCTAGAGCAACTGCAATCTCCTCCCCACGCTTATATTTCAATGGAATCGCATAAGAGTATTGACTAAAAATACTAATCATAATAGAATGTAATTATACGGTTTATTGTATTGTCGCTGTATCCGATCCAAAGTCATAAGATCAGCTTGCATGATTTGCAGTGGATAGAAGACCTTTATTTTTCGATATTGATTACCCTGAGGTCTACGATTTCGATGAAAAGTATAGCTCGGTTCACTTTGAAGATATTTTTTTGCTACACTCTCTTGGACATTAAAGGCATGAATAATTGTACTGGGGGCACTAAGACTCCCCTTCTCACCAACATTTGCATAGATACGTTACAGAGTTTCAACCATTTTGCATGCAAATGTGTACTTCCTCTTCCACTACCCTTTTGTGTACTACCACTGGCGGCGGAGGAAAGACGTTTTTTCCTACCCTTTAAAGTTGAGTCATCGTAATCACTGTTGTAGATTGATTTGGGTGTACTTGTTAGCATTAGCGTTTTAAAATCATCCTTTTCATCATTGTGATCATCATCATCACTTACTGAAATCAATTCTTTTAAATTTTTCTGCTAAACACAAGTGCTTTGGGAAAGTTCGACGTTTTGAATATTTCAGAAGATTTATGTCAATGGATACAGTTTTCTTGTGATTGGAGACAAAATCAGTTATTATATCAGTGAGATTGTAAGTGCTGCTACGTAGAGTGATTTGCTTACTTTCAGCATCAATTTGAACATCATTGCTTTCGTTCAAATAATTTAACAATTTTCTACCCCGCTCCCGATAGGAAACTGGTAATAAATCTAATATTTTTGATATGTCCGATAGTAATGGTGCTGCTGCTTCTAACACAGATGAAGTACTTGAATCTTGTGTCTTATCTGCAACATTCATAATACTGATGGATTTTATTTGATGCGGTTTTTCTTTATCAACACGATGAAGTGCCATTTGAAAAATCAAAAATTTCTGATGATCAGGTATACTATTGTTATTAGGAAAATCTGTGAGATTATCCTCAAAAATTTACAGTGCAGATAGAGCCTCATCAATTGCAGTCAAATTATATGGTTTTGCCATATTTTCTTCTTATGATGGAAGAAGAATATTGCTAACAATACCGGCAGTTTTTTGCAATAAAAATATGAGTTATTTGCAATAAACCTTTCCCAGCCTGAACTAAATGTTTTTTTTCCGTTTTTGACTGGTTTTTCTCTTGGGCAGTGCTTGAACAACGGACTGATGTTCTCTGTTCTCCTTCTTAATAGCATCTGGTAGTTTAACATTGCCTGTAGTTAAATTTAAACACAGTTCTGAAATGAGTTTAATAAATTCACGATCTACATTGTTCAGTACGGCCTTCCTAAGTCATGGTCTTGAACTACTCAAAACAGAGAACAAGTATGTATTGTGATGTAACTTCTTCAACGTCATACTTCCAACTAATATCTTTTCCTATCTCCTACCGGCAGATATACAGTGATTTCACGATCAAAAATATTACTAACAACACGTAGTCCTTCAGGTGTGATTTGATTGAGGTCAATTACAATGTATCCATATAGTTTGCTTGTTGCCTGATTGTAAATTGAAAGCAGGAATTTAGGTTGACCCGGATAAATTTGTCTGTTTAAAGTTATACGGAACTTGGGTCACGAACAACTTTGTACACCATGTAATGAGTACATTTCACTGCAAGAGTTTGCATACATTTACCCTAATGAAAGAGATTGTCTAAGACAATGGTAACGGTAATATTTTCATGACGGGAGCGTACTGTGATCAATTGAATCATTTCCTCAGAGCATTGGTCTATCGGTTTGGCCAAATCCTCAATAATAAGCCAAGAATTGGATTCCAGTGAATTTAATACAGAATACAATCCCTTGATGAATGAAACTTGAGGCTCAATCACCCTTATCCGATAATATGACTCTTGGCAAACACTATAGCAATAGTATGTATTTTTATTGACGTTAGATGTTGATCCGCTGACAACAACAACATTTCATGTCGATTCTGAATTATTTTCATCAAAAATGTTGTTTTCTCAATTATTGAAGGCTCACAGAGAAACGCTCTGAAAGGTGATATAAACGAAGGTGAAAGGCTTAAACTTTTACATAATCTAAGAATCTCTCTTTTTGTGGGCATGAAATCCATTCAATGATAATCAACAACTAAGTTAAAATCCAATAGCTTAATATGTTAAATATGTTTATTTACAAATATTTTTTAACAACATTAAAAAAAATTGTGCATAAATAGAAAAAAGCTCTCTAATGAAATATGTATTATACGACAACAACAAAAACAATTTGTATATACACACACACAAAACAATGTACACAAAAACAGTCATTAAAACTTTGGACACCATAAGGTCAGTTATTGGAGGACAAAAGTTGTTCTGCCCGCAGGCAATGGAAATCGTGAAGCAACAGATTTAGTTAACGATTTGGCACAACATTTTCCGGAAGTAAGTGAGAGAGTGAAGTCGTCCATAGGAAGCAACCC
The DNA here is from genome assembly GCA_029168905.1 of Artemia sp. Kazakhstan ARC1039. Classification (NCBI taxonomy): domain Eukaryota; kingdom Metazoa; phylum Arthropoda; class Branchiopoda; order Anostraca; family Artemiidae; genus Artemia; species Artemia sp. Kazakhstan ARC1039. Next base: position 9,456 of record JAQQPU010002346.1, on the reverse strand, counting down.
CATTGATGGGGCCTTTAAGTAAAATCTACCGCGCCAAGTGATCCCAGTCTTCGCATTCGGCCGACTTCTATGAATGAGGTAAATGAGACAGTTAGTAACATGCGAAATGGAGCAGCGCGAGCAGATTTCCTATCATTAAAAGTAATAACTCGTATCTTACCTGTGATTCTTCCAGATTTTTTTGTCATTAATAAACGGTTGTCTCAAAGAAGGGGAATTCCCTGATCATTTTAAGAAAGCCAGAGTTGTATCTTTGCAGACAGGTGGTGACCGAAGTGACTTGAACAACTATAGACCGATTTTCTTCCTACAGATTTTATTGTAGAATTTTGAAAAGATAATGTATATACGAATAAGCAAATTTCTTGAAAATAATAATTTCTTTTACAAGAACCAATTTGGATTTAGGAGAGATTTTTCAACGGAGCATGCCAAACAGTTTCTAACAACTACAATAAATGATGCACTTGATGACAAGCTTAAAGTTGCAACTTTTTTTGGATATCCTCATGGCATTTGATACCATAGACCATGAGATCCTGTTGAAGAAAATGGAAAATGCTGGAATCAGAGGAAACACCCTGAAGATTCTTGCTTCGTTTTGAGGAGACATTCACTATTTGTACGAGTGAACGAGGCTGAGTTGGGAGATTCCCATTCACTTGCGGGTTACCCCAAGATTTTCCTCTTGGCCCCTTGCTGTTCGCGATTTATATAAATGATCTTTATTGCACCATCTCTGAGTTGGTAACGGATTCGAGTGAAGAGAATGCAAATTCAAAACTAAGAAAATCACTTGTTCTTTTTGCTGACTTTACCAACCATTCAGTTATGGCACTCAGTGAGAGTCAACTTTTGTTCTTAATGGAGGAAGATCTGATTCACATAGAGAGAAGGCTAAGACTTAACAAATCATAATTCATTACAAAAAGTATATCTTTATTGTTTTTGGGAGATCTGCAAACTATTACCCGTGACTTAAAGAACTTGAAGCTGGTGAGTCGGTAATATCACGAAGAAACATTGTGAAATATTTAGGCGTTGTGATTGATGAAACAGTGTGTTTTTCAGGACACTTTCAGTGCATATCCTCGAAGATTAAAGAAATGTAGGGTTGTTAAGAAATTTGAAATACAAATTTCCTCAAAAAGTTTTACGGCTGATTTATTTTTCACTAATCCATCCATATTTATTTTATTGTTGTTTGATTTGGTCTAATATATTTTCGACCCATCTTAAGCAGTTGCAGTCACTACAAAACCAAGTGATGACAGTGACATATACGGTTGAGAGCCGAACTTGTGTAAGATCCCTTTATTTTTGCGTCAAAATACTGCCGTTCTCTGGATTAAGTAAGTTTCATAAGATTCTGTTTATGTTTGATGTTATTAGTCTTATTTTTCGTGTTTGCTTTTGGAATATGTTTTCTAATGCTGCGGATTTTCACAGTCATGGAACTAGACAGGTAGGCCAGTATAGGAGACCACTGAGGGTGTCGACAAGGTCGTCTTTTTCCAGTCGAATTGCCTTCCAGCGCTGTCGAATGGGTTGCCTTCTTTGTTGACAAATGAGTTTGATAGGTCTGATGTCCGTTTCCAGTTGAGACGTCATAGCCTGTAAGAGTTTGAGTTTTTTCTCGAGCAGAATTATAATTATAATGCTGCGTTGATATGTTGGTAGTTGGAAGGTGTGGTAACCGGATTTATATGTGTAATGTAGAGTACAGGGCTCTATTTAGCCTTGATGGGTCAGATACCTCCAACAGTTTTGCCTCACAATCCAAAGCTACTTTATCAATCTGAAAGAGGAAATTTTCAAATTCTAAAGTAGCTTTGTCTCCTGGTGGCATTTCTACCCTTTGATTGCCACAGAGCTTGCAATATTTCATATGATCCTTGAATGTTCATTCGGATCGAAAAGCGTAAAGATTTGTAAACTAATTTGTTAGTAGCAGATTGAACACATGGGACAATAGTGACAAGTACCTCGGAATTTTCGCTGAGACAACACTAGACTGACTTCAGTAGCGGAGGAAAAACGATCGTGTGAGTTTACATCTTTAGGGGGTTCATGGACGATCCAAACCCAATATTTTAAATTATCTATCAACATTGTCCTGACTGAATATAAAACTCCTTTATAATTGGTTTCTTTCCCCCATCCTCAAGTTCCATGTCAGATTGAAGAACAACCATCGTCAAACAAAACCAAGATTTTCATTTGCTTTTGATTTTTAATACTACCTGCCATTTCAACTCGAGAAGCACTAGCTTCTCTGCTGATTTGGGGATGATGTTATAGGTAAATGAATTGTTTACCCATGGACTATCTACTCCCCCTCCCTCCCTGTGCATACGTGCTAATGCCGGTAAAATAAATTTTAAGTCATAATTTGAATTATGAATAAAAACTGGAATAAAAAACTGCTGGCTAACGTTTATGTTGCATGATTGATGTGCTACCCCTCTAAAATTACTACCCCCAGAGGATATTTCCTGCCACAAGTGAGTGTGATCTTTGACTTTTCCCTTCCCCCCTCTTTTCCCTCTAGTCCCTTTCCACTTATTCCCCTCTAAAAAAACTCCCCCTTACAAACCCAGTATATTTTTGATTTTTAGTCGCGAGACGATCCTATGCAGACAACAACATAGGATAATGGGTATTTATCAAACGAGAAGTAGCTCCATTAGCGGTGCCAATTAATTTAGTCAGTGTCTTGACCATGCACTCTCCCTCATACAACGTTTCAACTATTTCTAACAACTGCATAGTGTTAGAACTGTCTCTTTGCGCGTAGGCGTAGGAGACTGCAATGGCTCGATGTTCTTTGATTCGATTTGGAAATCGAGGATCGTTCACTTCCACTAGCTTCGCTTCACAATCCAAAGAGATTTTATTGCTCTGGAGGAGGGTGTTTTGAAATTTTTTTTAATGTAAAATGGCCCTATCCCCCTAAACCGTTTCCACTGACTGAGAGCCATGCCGTCTACAATGTTTCATATGATTTTGTAACTTTAATTCTGGCCAAAATTGAGACGGGCATGTCGGACAGTAGAAACGTAACCCCTTATTCTTACCCTCTCCCAGAACTTTACTGATGTCTGTAATAGGAGTAAAATGGCCAATTGCATTAGATTCACTAGGTGGTGTGTACAACAACCAAACCTGGTGCTTCACCAATTCAATCGATGGGCCCTTTATTGGGAACACCACCCCCTTCTTTTTAGAACGAACCCCATCCTCAAATTCAGTTTCATACTGAACCACAGTAACGCCGATATTTAAATGGGCATTGGCCCTTTAAAAAATATCCATAGACCTGAGCGTTACTGGGTATTTTCTCTCTAAAAAAGAAAAATCTACAATGGGAGAATGAACCCCACCTTCCCATGCACAGCCCAATATTCTAAATTCGTCTTTGTAGCGTCATGTGCTAGAGGCTCAAATGCTGATATGAGGAAAGCGTACTTGAAACATTTTTGACCTATTTCAAAACAGGTTCGCTGAACACCTCTGCAACCCTCTAAATCAGGATTATATTTTTAAACTATTGCCCTTGGCCCCGCCCCACCTGCCCCCCTCTTAAAATAAAATCTTTTTTAAATTTACAAATATTAACGTTTAAATTTCCAATAAATAAACCACAGACCCACTTCCATTTTCACTATAATTCTCGAGATGGGTAATAATGTGGTCTATCCAATCCATAAAAACACCCTCAAAATTTTCTAAATGCGAATAGACCACCAACATCTCGGTATGTACATAATGATGATACACCTTGCTTTTTCCCTCATTTAAATAAAACACCTTTAACACAATTGAAACCTTAATTGAATCCCTACCCCCTTACAACTGAATTTGGTTTCATAGCAGTGCACGAATTCTATCTACATATTCATGGACAATTTCTACAGGGTCAAACACAAAATTACCCCCCAAAAGCGAATTAAAAGGGTCCCCAAAAGTTGCAGTGTAAGCAACTATTGTATTTAAAATTGAGTTTGTGAGCTGAAAGTCAGGAAATGATGTAATTGGATATTAACCTCCCCCTCCCCCTCTTGCATATTATCACCATCCCCTCCTCCCCATTGTTCATCAATAGGATTGTTCGAAGACATTGCATCCTCCCCCTCCGCCTCTTACATATTATCACCATCCCCTCCCCCACATTGTTCAATAATAGGGCTGTGAGAATCCACTTCAGTTGTTTGAATTGGAAGTATGTAATCAGTGGGGGGAGGGTTCCCTGTTAATTCCCGGGTAAAATCATCTAAAAGCTGTAATGTGTTTGGACTCAAGTCCCTCTGCTCACCTGCGCTATTATCTACATTAAAATAATCGGTTAAAAAATCATCAATATTTTCAGGTATTTCAATTGAATTACCATACCATGGTGAATTGTTGCAGAGCTCCACATGCGCATCTGCTTCTTCAATCGATGAGGATGATGATGGCGAATATGGTACCAATACAACCTATAAAAGAAAATTGCTTATTTTCAAACTGTCTAAATCATCCCTATTTTTAAAATTGGATTATTATTTAAAATGCGCTTAGTAGCATTTGGTTCCCTACTCTATACATGTTCTTAAAGTTCCACCTTAATCAAATCTAAAATATGAAATAAAAGGTTTTGATTTTGTTCAAACAACTCCTCCAAAAATTTCATATTAATACTCTATATCTGCTTTGAAAAAAAAACGGGGTCTTTATTAGGTAGCCTATCCCTTTCAGGCTATATACAACTCTTTCCGATAGAAAATTGTTTTAAATTATACAGTTTATATCGTAAAGATTTTGCTATTTACTATGGGGAAATTATGTCCGGGATATAGTGCCATTTTTTGGCTTCGCTATGAAAATTCAGCTGGCTGGATGTATAGAATAATTGACCTGATTCAAAAGGGAGAACGTAATATTTCCTTTAGGAGAAAAAATATCTCTGACACGCTTTTACTGTGTTGAAAAGAATGGCCTAAAAAAGGGCTTACTTCTAAGTCCCTTAAAACTCGGGGGAAACTATAATATTCTTGTGAAAAAAATAGCGTTATTAGTTTCAAATGGAGAGATAAAGGCTCTCTAATAGTAAAATAGAAATTAGCAAAAAATATTATTATGAGGTTGAAAAAATAGCGAAGATGTCTGCAGTAGGCAGAGAAAATAAGGTGATAGAAAAAAGCGGTTTCTTTGACAAGTAAAAAAAATTACATTATATTCAGGTATCTCTGAGGGGAGGGAGCAGTGAAATTTAAAACAAGGAGTGTGGGGGGATTATAGCGAAAATGACATTTAATGTCTTCGACAAGCTTGTATTAGGTTAAAAAATAGGTTTGTTTAGATATTTCTATAACCTGGTCCTGAATAATAGAAAAAAGTGAAAAGACAAATGTAAAGAGTAAATGGCTCTCTAACAGCTAAAAAATAGCTTATTTGATTGAAAAAAATATACTCACGTCTTCAAATTGATAAACTACTTGACAGGAAGCTAGAGGTTTGGCCATTACATGATAGGGAGCCATTGGTTGGTCTATGACTTGCCTGGAGGGGCCAACCCTTCTACCTTGCATGGAAGGCTCAGCACTTGACGGAGACAGTTGGGAAGAGTGCACTGACACTTGACGGGGAGCTGATAGCTCAGATATTGCGTGAGAAGGAGCCGATATTTGGCCTACGACTTGTCTTGAAGGCCCAGGCATTGTAGCTTGCACGGAAAGCCCTGCTGTATGACTAGGGTTGAAATGGATCATATCATGTCCATCACGATCTTTCGGAGCCGGGCTAGCGATATACCGGGCTCGTGCAGCCGAGGCTGTAACTTGACGAGGCAGCATTGAGGCTCGATTAAGAGGGGCTTGTATAGATGTGGTATCGATGTCGCTGGCTTGTACAGCGAGGTTCTCCATCCTTGTGGCCAATTGTCTTTTCGGTTTTTGACCAGACTGCATAGGGGCTGGCACTGATGGGGCGGCCTCACCCTCTCTTGCTCTCTTTGATCGAGGAGGGGCGCTTTCTTCATAATTTTCCTTAAAAAAGAAGAAAAAATTTAGTATGGAAAAATGATTCCCTTTTTTACAGAAGAAAAATGAGTATCCCCCGCCCCATAACCAGAATTTAGTCTAAAAAGCATTTATCGCAGATAAGCCTCTCCCCCCCTTTTCAGCAAAGTAAAAAGTAAAACTTTGCAAGAAATATACTAGGCTTAGAAATCAAACGTTTTTATTGCACAACTTGTGAAAAAATAAATCTTGACAAACAGTAGTCTGTAGCCTTAGGATAGAAATCAATGTTTCTATTTTTACCATTTAGAATTTTTTTTAAATGTTCCAGTCTATAGGCTTTAAATAAGATAACAAAGATTGTTAACACACAGCTTATAGGCCTAAACTTTGCTATCATAGGTAAAAATACTATTCAGTTTACGCATAATATAAGCTTCATGCAACTCCTAAAGACTTTTCTTTCTAGCCTTATGTATCAAAGTTGAAAACCATAGTTTTCACGCCCCCTCCTGGGAATATAAAAGAAACTTTATCGAAAGAAAGCTTGAAAAAAATTAAAAACATGCCTAGAGACGCAACGCATATATTTACACCTTATTTCTCTATGGTCAAAGGTTTATATAATTTAAAAGCACCTGCACTTCAGTAAATCTTCACATTGTAGCTATGTATCTTTTTCTTAAGCCCTCCCCTTACTTTTCATGCGAAAAAATAGTTTGTTTTCACCTTACAACGAAGCTGTTAGAATCGAGATATTGCCCCTTCCCCACCTCCCTCCCCCCCCCCCTTTACATAATGTCCTAAAAATATTTGTTAGGCATTAATTTTGGAAATAACTCGTTTCCCTACTTCCATACAACATAGCATTTCGCAAAGCCTGTAGCCTTACAAAGGTTAATCAACAGCAATCTCTTTCCACGCGAAACTGTTTTTAATTCGATGGGAAAAACTATCCTTTTCAGCGGAAGCTTTTGCTAGCCAAATTCACGCGAATTAATAAGCAAGATGTACCTGACGGGTGTCAGTAATTATCAGCTATTGAAATTTTTGCGGGAAATCTGTAAGTCAAGCCATAACGGTGAAAACAGTATATTAAGGAATTGACAGAAAGTTGACAGTGGATTTTAGGTACGATACAGAATTTATCAAAAAACAGAATTAAAGTCATAAACAGGGGGAGGGGTGATGGTTTACATGGTAAAAAAGAGCGTATTTTACGCTTTCTGTCTTCTATAAACAACATATAGTGGAGTTTGTATTGTGGGGGGGGGGGAGGTATACCCTGAATTTGAATTTACTAGAGTGGGACTATTTTTAATTTTATTTGGAAATAAACTAAGAAAATTTACTAAACTGAACTCACATTATAAATTGATGTAGCCAAAGCTTCCAAATCAATAATATCCGATGCTTGTTCCTTTGTGTCTTAAAACTTTATGATAGAAAAACCACAACGCATGTCCGTTATATACAAAATCTCACGGGTAAATTGTGATGTAATGGGAAACCTTACATAACTTCCCTGATTAGCTTAGAAAGAAACACATGATCCTGTTTCCCGTTAGACTCGATCAATCCATTCCCCTACCGATTGTGTAAATCAATTTCTCGGAAATCCACTTCCCCCTCTTGTCCTAGATCAATACATTTCTTCCCCTTAATGCGCATGTGCAAACTTCGCCCTTGAGTTATATCACCTAGACAAACAACAAATAAATCGACCTTGACCCCATTAGACTCGATCGATAATCCTTGAATAAATTATGTACGTACGGGACCTTCTGATAGCTTCCTACTCAGCTGTACTGTTTTCAAATAACAGCTTCCGGAGGGTTCATCACTGCCATCTTTTTGAGGTTTAGTGGGGAGAAATTCCCTAGTATTCTCATCCTCTGCCAGCTGCTCTGTTTTATTTAATAGCTGCTTCAGGATATTCATCCTCACCCACATGCTTTGGAACCTTTTTGTTTTGAATTGTCAAGTCAATATCCAGCATCAAAAGCTCATCCTCTTCTGATAATTTAGAATTTTTTCGATATTGGGTGTTATCATAAGTTGATTGTACCTCCCTCTCCTGAAACATAAAAATAAAATGTGAGATATCTCGCAAGTATTCTAGGGGGGGGGGGGATTTGCACGTCTAAAGATATATGGGAGTATGTAATATGTTAAATTAATAAAGCAAACTTGTATTTTTTTCAGCTTTTAGCTTTATTGAATTGAGTGTACTTGTTAGCATTACCGGTTTAAATCATCCTTTTCGGAATCGTCATAATCATTATCACCATTTACAAATATCATTTCTTTTGAAATTTTCCTGTTAAACACAAGTGCTTTGGGAGTTCAATTTGTGTAAATATTTCAAATATTTGTGTCAATGGATACAGTTTTCTCGTAATTTTCTGACAAAATCAGTTAGTAGATCTAAAAAAAACGCCGAAAATAATTGCTATTCAGTAAAACGTATACTGCCTTATTACGCAGGGACAAGGCATGTATAAACCCGTGATATCAACAAACAGGGCTGTAAGTTTTTTCTTATCTGGAAAACAAGGACATAATTTGAACGGAACCCCTTAATTTGCCCAAAGGAAACAAATCCCTTCCCATTTAAGATTTCAAAATATGAAAATAAGTTTTCTTGAGTCTAAACGCCCTAAAGGTAATTCTTGGCCCTTGTTCCCTTCCCTATGAAGAGCTGGAACGACGCTTTTTGTTTTTAAATCTAGAAATTTGAACTGGTAAATACATCAAAAATTGACACCCGAACACTTCTTATAAAATGTCATTTAAAAAACAACGTTTTTCTTACGCAGAGACAAGGCATGTATAATTTCTTTTGATTTCAGAAAAAATGAGTTATTATATCTAAACAAAAACGCCGAAAATATTTTCTATTCATTAAAAAATGTACTGCCTTATTACGCAGAGACAAGGCATGTATAAAACCATGATTTCAACAAACAAGGCTAAAAAAATTTTCTTATTTCGAAAAAGAACACATAATTTGAAAGGACCCCGTAATTTATCCAAAGGAAATAAATCCCCTCCCATTTAAGATTCCAAAATCTAAAAAAAAAGTCAACCTGGGTAGAAATGAAGTTTTTCTTGAGTTTAAGCGCTCTAAAGGTAATTCTTGGCCCTTTTCCCCTTCCCTATGAAGAGTTGGAACGACGCTTTTGTTTTTAAATTTAGAAATTTGAACTGGTAAATACATCGAAAATTAACACCCAAACAGTTTTTATAAAACGTCATTAAGAAACGTTTTTCTGATAGAAGTAAAGAGTGAAGATAAAACACAAAACGACAAGTGAAAGGTTTCTCCATAAAAAGATCTTCAAGGTGGTTCGATAAAAAAAGAAAAAAAAATAAACTTACCATTCCAATTTCTGTAATACTAACAATGACTTATTCACCATTTCTTAATTGATAAATTTAACGCTAGTTTATATAT
>JAQQPU010002345.1:30087-68979 GCA_029168905.1 Artemia sp. Kazakhstan ARC1039 | reverse complement strand
CATAATAGGCAGTGTCGTCACACCGATGACGTAGAAACCAAATTGTCTTGTTACCCCAACAGTTGAATCGTAGACCAGATTCCTCTTCCCAGAATCATTTAAATCCACGACGATACCAATCTTGTAGAAATAAACTAAAATCACGTTTGGGATTCTTTCCAATCATAGCAGGGTAAGTATTCTCCCACTGATCACATTTATCATAGTGACAATAGGAGCAAAGGTGCCCTCTAGGGTGAGGTCACAAATCTCTTCAAGACATGAATTACATCCTTTAATTTGTACTGCATAGCCTCTATGTAATTTACAAGGATTACATAATTTACACTTTTCACTATAGTCATCAATAATTGTACAATTCTCACATTGAGTCCAACTGCCAAGAGTGTACATGCACAATGGACATGTATAGACAATTTTTTGGTTTCCAATGTCAACTCTCTCACAGCTAAAACGAAACTGATCGTCCTCGCTCGATAAATTCAGTGAGGGGAATGGGGAGAGGAGTAACTCTGTGACGTTACCTCTTTTGAATGGCGGGGGAGCCATCTACATTGAATCCATTGGCAATGTTTTCAAAAGTTTATCCGCGATATCATTCTGCTTTGTTCCAATTAATATATCAATAAATTGACTATAGGCATTTGAGTCACATTTTAAAAGTTTCATACGATAGTCCAATGGGGGAGAATCAGTTTTCATTATATTGTCAAGTGTTCCCCGAGAGAATATCCTGCGTTGAAGAGATAACTCGAGAAAATCGTCATCCAAAATCAAATGTTTTTCCATAAACACTAGATTTGATCTAATTCTCTCTTTCTCAAATTTATTCATTTTTCAGTCCTTTCACTCTGACTGCTGACTCTAGACTGACCCTGATTCGTTAGCCCTAACCTAACCTGACCAGAAAAGAAAGGGAACATTTTCGATTTCGAAACAATTTTATTGAATAATTACAACAACAACAATAATACTAAGCATGTACAATTAGCGATACAGTTTATTGTCTTCGATATGTTTCACCAGTGCACTTAAAGCACATTGAAGTCTATTCACGTGTGCTATATCAACTTTTGCAGCGAAACATAATTGATTTTCCATTTTAAATTTTCTCAAGGATATCACATATCTTGCATATACTTCATCCCATTCCAGACAAAGCCGTGATCCTCTCGTGATTTCCACCGCAATGTTTGGTGCCCTTGTATTATTACCATCAACTCCACTATCAACTTCTAATAGGGTAAACATTCCACTCGTCATCATCAACACACAAATATATATCCAAATGAGTAAAGTCAAACTGTTCTCTTCTCACCGCTTTGAATTCTATTCACAGACTAATAAAACTATAGCAAAAATCCTTTCCTCATATTCTCTGCGATCCTCCGCCGCTAATATGTAACCGAGTCTCTGATTGGTCTAGAAGGAAACACGTGATCCTGTTTCCTATTCCTGGATCTTAACATTCACCCCGAGCGTGCACTTGGCCAAACAACAACAACAACAAATAAATCGACCTTGGAAAAAGAGGTCATTGACCAACTTCGATTATGCAATCATTCTCCCTGTGGATTCCATGCCCATATTTGGTGCCCCGTCACGACTGACATTACCACGTGTTCTCCCTAGGGACTCTATGCCCATATTTGGTGCCCCGTCACGACTAGCACCTCCCTTTCTACTCCTATAACCCTGTGTGTTTCTTTTTTATGCTTGTTCTTTGACAGGCTCTTTGGCTTGTTGCTTGATGAAGTACCGTTTCTTGGTTACTATTTGTGCAGCAAGACAGACTATTTTTTGCCAGTTCTCGCTAAACATTGTACCCTATAACCCAGGGTGTTTCTTTTATGCTTGTTCTTTGACAGGCTCTTTGGCTTGTTGCTTGTTAAAGTACCGTTTCATGGTTACTATTTTTGCAGCAAGACACACTATTTTTTCGCCAGTTCTCACTAAACATTGTACCCTATAACGCTGTGTGTATTTTTTTTAGGCTTGTTCTTTGACAGGCTTTTTGGGTTGTTACTTGATAAGAGTACCGTTTCGTCTTTACTATTTGTGCAGCAAGAAACGCTTTGCAATTACTTCTACTTATAAAAGCTTAATTTAAGCGTTTGACATCTCATCACAGTAGGGAAACAAAAAACCTTTGTTGTCTACAAAATCCAATTTACAAGAAGAAGCACAAAAGGCTTTCCAATATTTCTAGGATATTAGTCTAGAAAATTGATGTTCAGATTCAAAGAGCGCTCGGCTCCATTATCAAAAAAGTAATTTAAGTTTAAATTTGATGTGAACTATGATCTCGGTCCAAAAAAGCTTTCCTTTTCTTTTCGTCCTCACTGAAATAGATAATACTATTTATAAACCACTAGCAGAGAAATATTAATCATTTGATATTATTTTTTGCTATTAATAAAAAAACAAGCTTTTAAAAAGAGACTAATGCAGTAGCGTCCATTTGGGGCAAAGGGTCTAGAGCGGCAAGTGCCTCTCGGGTCCCCGCTCCCTTCATAGGTTTGGAAAAATAAATTTTATGGGGTATTTCTATTTAAAAACCGTCTTTTATGATGATTATTATTATTGAAAAAACTGACGAATTTGCCCCCTTCGATTTAAAAAAAATTTTCCCCCCTCCCCTCCAAAAAAATTGTAAATTAATGCACCCAAACTAACGAGTGAAGCTAGAACTTAACACGATCAAAATTATACTACATGCAAAAGGGGCTGCCACCTTCTTCAATTTTCTGGTCTGCATACTAAAGTTTTACCGGTGTTTCCTGACAGAATTTTAGAATGCAAAAAACACAGCCAGTTGTTAATTGTTGATCTACCACTTGCCTTTAGAAAATTTCAACTAAAAATCTTTGTAAATAATAAAAACAAGTTTTTAATGGAAATAAAGAAAACATTAAAACATTAAAAGAATGAGAATTATCATGGCTACAACGATAGCTGCAAACTAGTAAAGAATGAACCATGGCCCACAGAAGCCAAGAATCCTGAATATTAGGCGGTTTACCTTCTCATCAACCCTGCGCTCTTTACTCTTGGGTTTTATTTTACTTTACTGAAAGCATTGATACAACTACTACTACTAATAACTAGCTGTGGTACCAAGATGTCTGAGGCCAACACAGCTGCGCCATGTCCTACTCCACCCGTCCAATCTCCTTTAAATCCTTATTTATTATCTCTTCCCGCCCACCTTGGGGACAATCTGTTTTTCATTGTCCCTAGATTGATGGCCGGAAGACCCAATCTTTGGCAATCCATCATACTTCATCCATGAGGTGTCCGTGAGGTGTCCATGTCATCCGTGAGGTGTCCTACCCATCCCAACGTGTCTATTATTAATTAAAAAAAAACTTTCCGAACAAGAAGTTTTTTTAAAGAAAAGTAAAGGCCTTATTAGATCAGAGAAATGGAAACCTACAATAACTCGAGCTCAAAATGGCCAGAAATTACTAATAAAGAATAAATTAAATCCAAAACGAGGAGAAATTAAATAAACAATCATAGCAAATAAACAAGCAACAGGGACTAATATACATGATAAACAAATCCTAAAACGAGTAATGTTTAAATTGAATATGCAAATCAAGCTTAAAGCAAACAAAAATATTTCGCTATTGAAGTATAAATGAAACCCAAACGGACAGAAAATAAATAAACAATCATAGCAAACAAACATAAAATAGGTAATAATATAAATATATACATAAATCTTAAAACGAGGGAAACATGAATTGAATATGCAAATCCAGCTAGAAATGAACGAAAATCTCTACAAAGAAGAGTTTGGGTTTTGCCTCCTTCTTTCACTGTAAAAGTCTAAAAACTACTGAGTCATTGGCGCTTTACTGAAAACTATACGTGTCTGGAATAGTCTTGGAAAGTACAAATAAAATCAAACTGAATGGGTTATATAATGCTACTATTTGTTGAAAGAACATCAGTTCAAGATTCTATTTCACTGTAATTTTATTTTCATTTCTAATGCACACAAATAAAAAAATATTTATTTCATTTCTTTTTTTAAAATAAAAAAAATTTTGTAACATAATTCGTTTTCAATGAAGCACCAATGACGCAGTAGTCTCTAGACTTTTACAGATAGGGAAGGGGGCAGTATCCCACTCTTGTTTGTAGTGAAGCTATATTTGTCTTGAGCAGTCACGGAAAGAACTAATAAAATTAAACTGAATATTGTACATATAATGATATTAGTTTCTGAAAGCTCATCAGTTCAAAATTTAATTTACGGTAATTTTTATCTTTATTTTCAATGTTGTAATAAGTACGAAGAAAAAATACTTGCAATACAATTTGTTTTCTTTAAAGTGCCAATGACGCAGTAGGTTCTTCGACATTTTACTGTGAGAGAAGGAGGCAAAACCCAGAATTCTTCAATAACAAAATATTTTTGTTTGTTTTAAGCTTGATTTGCATATTCAATTTAAGCTTTACTCGTTTTAAGATTTGTTTATTCACTTACTTTAGTACCTGTCGTATGTTTTTTTTTGCTGATTGTTTATTTAATTTCTTTTAGTTTTTGGGTTTCATTTATTTTTAAATGGTAATTTCTGTAAATTTTGAGTTTGAATTTATTTAGGTTTCTATTTCTTCTGATCTTCAATTTAATATGGCCTTTACATTTCTTTAAAAACTTCTTCTTCGGAAAGTTTTTCTAATAAATTTCTGCTCGTTTTTATTGCAAAAGTATCAATTTTCTTTTTTAATTCCCTATTTCAAAATAATTTTTTATTTGAAAATATATTACCAGTCTTGGCAAATAAAATTAAACTGAATAATCGATATATAATGATATTAATTGCTGAAAGCTCACTAGCTCAAGATGTTGTTTAATTCAGGGTCTGATTTAAAGTTTCGACACTTCTAAGCCCAAGTGTATTTGCCGCTCCGTTTTTGCAAGATTTTCGGGGGAATCCCCAAAACTTCGGGAATAGTGAAAGCCGCAGGGCCTAGTGGGCCTACTGGTGAATCCTGATCTGGTTTCACTGCAATTTTCATTTTTTTTTTCAATGTTGTAATAACTACAAAAGAAAATACTTGTAATATAGTTCATTTTAATAAAGCACCAAATACGCAGTAGCCCTAATACTTTTACCGTTGGGGAAACGGATAGTATCGAAACTCTTGTTAGTAGTAAACAATATAGAAGTCTTGAACAGCTTTGAAAAGAGTTAATAAAATAATTTCCAATAATTGTGGAAATAGAATACCGCTGATAAGTTTTTTGGGGTAGAGCGGGGGGATGGAGGAAGGCCAGGGGCCAGATCCCATGATTTATCAACCATTGATAATCTTTTTCGGGGGAGTTAGGGCTATCAGGCCATGGAGGACCAGGAGTCAGCTCCAGCAACTTTTGTAATAAAATGCTGCTAATAATTTTTTTTTTTCTTCGGGGGGGGGGGGGGGCGGTTGGGCCATGGAATACCAGGGGTGAGTTAACTTAATTTTTGGAATAAATATTGTTGACTATTTTTTTGGGGGGAGGGGCGTCGGGTAATGCAGAGAAGGCCAGGGGTCAGCTTTCTTGTGTTTTGGAATAAGATAGGGTTCATAAGCTTTTTGAGTGGGGTGGGGATTGGACTTATCTGATCTTTGAACTATTTTCAAAACCCTCGCATAAGAACTTTATATGCCCCAGGATACAACACTTGCCCCCGGGCTCTGGGGCGTTGTGTTGACCCTGGAGTCTTATTATCTGATCTTTTGACTTATTTTAAACAAACGTCTACCTCAAAAATTCGACCGTGTGGATTGTCGCTAAAAAAGGGTAGAAGGGCTAGTTGCACTCTGGTCCATTTTATTTCTTAAAAAGGGAACTCGAATTTTCAATTTCCAATAGAATGAGCCCCCGATGAACTTTATACGATCGTTTCTTCCACAATAACCTTATATGCCTCGGGGCATAATTTACAGCACTTGTCCCCTGGTTCTGGGGGTTTGTATAAACCTCTGACTTTTTGTTATTTGATCTTTGATCTATTTCTGACAGAATGAAAATCTCAAAAATTACATCGGACACATTTGGGGGAAAAACGGCTGGTGGGGAGGGGGGGGGGGGGTTAGTTGCCATCAGATTACTTTTCATTCTCAATAAGGAAACTAGTACTTTCGATTTCTAGTCATTTGAGTCCCCTCTGAAGTTTGCCTTCTCCATAAGAAATATTATGCTAAGTTAGAACCCTTCCCCCGGGCTCCAGGGGATGGGATGTGTTAACCCCGAAGTTTATTTATCTGATCGCTGGATTATTTCAAACGAATTTTTCTTATTGAATTAGTTTGGGGAACCAAGGTGTGTGTGTGGGGGGGGGGGAGGGGGGTGATGCACTCCGTTTCCTTTTAACTCTTAAAATGGTAACTAGAAATTTTCATTTTTGTTCAAATGATCAACCTCTGAAGTTTACACGTTTACTCCTTACATAAAAACCTTATATGCTTTCGTTCAATAACTTAAAACACTTGCCCTCGGCCTCTGAGGGGTTGTGTAAAACCTAGAGTTTTTGTATTTTTTCTTTAAACTGTTTTTAAAAAAAATGGCTATCTCATTATTTTGATCGGATTCATTTGGGGAAAAAGGGCCTTGCAGGGAGGGGGAGGGGGGTCCGGGGGGGTCAATGTTCCCCCGGGATTTTTTTTATATGATTTTTGGTCTATTTAGAACAAACTGGTTATATAAAATGTTTGATGGGACACATTTGGGGGAAAAAGGTTTGGTGGGGGTGGGGCTAATTGCTCCACCCCCCCCAAACCTCGCTTTTGACTCTTAAAAGATCGCTTTTAACTCTTAAAAAGGAACTATATCTACGAATTTTCAATTATTTGAGTCCCCTTCGAAGCTTATACAACCATCTTTTCCATAAGCTCTTATGTGACCCCGGGACACAAGCTACAACCCTTAGTTCCTCCGATTTCTGGAAGGGGTATTTGATCCTGAAGTTTTTGTCATATGATCGTTGGACTATTTAAAAGAAAAGTACTGTTTCAAAATGATCGGATGCATTTAAGGAAAGGATGGTGTGTGTGTGAGTAAGGGGGAGTAGATTCCCTCCAATCCCTTTTGACTCTTCAAAATGTAACTGGAACCTTCAATTTTCAATCTAATGAGCTACCTCTGAAGTTTATACGACCACCCCTTACAA
Organism: Artemia sp. Kazakhstan ARC1039; assembly: GCA_029168905.1. NCBI lineage: Eukaryota > Metazoa > Arthropoda > Branchiopoda > Anostraca > Artemiidae > Artemia > Artemia sp. Kazakhstan ARC1039. The sequence continues at coordinate 61,807 of JAQQPU010002345.1, read as the reverse complement.
ATGAACCTTATATTCCCCCGGAGCATAACTTAAAAAAATTGTCTCTGGGCTCTGGGGATTGTTTCGACCCTGGAGTTCTTTTTATCTGATTACCTTACCCTAGACCTTAGATCCTCCTGTGCCTCCAGAGGAGCTTAGGGAATTCAAGAAGAGTCGCCAGTCTCAACAGGTTTTTTCAACATTTTCCTTGACTATTTTGGTAGAAAATTGCTCAGAACATTAAAAATCCCTAGTGCTGAGTCCAGTATGTTCAAAATTTGAAACTTCAAAATAGCCCAAAAATTTTAAAATAGCCCAAATTTGTTTATGAGCTATTATACATTCATCCTATTTTATTTTATTTCATTAGCATTAACCAAACTTGACCTCTTTAGCAGTGCCCGCATAATGCACCAGTACCGTTACAATATTTAAAAGATTATTTTTGGGGGGATTAAGGGGGGAAAGGTTCCTTGTCACCTACACTTGTCATCTACAAAATAAAAAAAAATGTTTTCGCTGGTTAATTAAAAGAAAAAAAATCTCCGAAAACAAATTTAAAAAAGTAAAGAGCCATATTAAAATTTAAGACGAGCAGATATTAAGTCCTTCAGTAGTTCAGAATTAAAAGACCCAAAATTAATATCAAAGAATCATAAAACCCAAAACAAACAGACATTAAAGTAAATGATCATATCAAGTGTAAAGATAACAGATACTGATATAGATGAATAAGTGAATCCAAAAACGAGTAAAAATTATAATGAAATCACAAGTTAAACTTAAAATTAACAGAAATTACTACAAACAACATTCCTCCACTCAACCATAAATCTTCTAAAGTCTGTTGCATCATTTTGCTTCTATTGAAAACTACATCTATATTGTACAGTGTGCTTTAATTTTTCAAAACTATTTCAAAATAAAACATACAACAAAATCTTTCTAATAATCAATGTGACTGGAACTAACAGTAGTAATACCTCCATGAATACCACCGTCCTGATGGGTGATGTACCATTCGTCAATTTGGTCTTACTAACCCCTCAAAGACGGGGTACCCAGAAATCTTGGTTATCCCCATTGCAATTCCAGAGGGCTTCCCCTGTAGGGAAAGTTACCCAATTGCCTGATGTCCTGTGGACATGGTCAGTCGTAAATCGTCGAATCATTTTTTGTGGGGGGGGGGGGTCTCCACCTGCCTTCAACTGGTTCACAGAACTGATAGGCTATTTAATTACCCTTATTCTATGCCTATCTATCTTAGTTCTGCCGTAGGATGGATGATACATTATCTATTAACAAGTGAAATGAATCATTGAAAACTTATAAAAACAAATGAAAACTTTGTGCCAGCTTTGCCTCTCACAGATCTGTCTCATATGTTTCTAAAACATCTCTCACATCTCACTATCTGTCTTCGCTTTACTCTAATTAGCCATGACTCTTAAGTTTTTCATCACTTTCACCAAGTTGGTTTTAATCCAATATTAAGATGTTTATAGAAACAAAGATGTTTTAAAATTTTCTCTTGTTTCTAGCAACGCAAAAATGGTAATTTAACATTAAGATTGGATGTTTGAGGTTTTAAATTAAAAAAAAAAGTTATTTCAGCTGAAAGAAAGGAGCAACACTAAAACTTAGAATGAACAGAAATTATTTTGTATATGAGGGTTGCCCTCTCCTGCCTTGCTTTACATGCTAAAGTTTTCATGTACTATAAAAAAAACGTTCTTGTGTTTTAGGAGCCGTTCTTAAAGACTTGGGACAAAAAGTCGATTTTTAGAGTGCAGAGCGAGGCATTAAGGAGGCGGCAGTCCTCCTCATGCATGCAATAATTTCTGTTCGTTTCAAGTTTCAATATTCCTCCTAAATTTAATTGAAACAGTTATTTTTTTTAATTATTTTCTGATTTTTTTAAATAATGTCAGGAGATCCACTTACTCCCTCCGTTAAAGTCTTCCCAATGGAAGATTACTCCATGGAAAATTCCACCGACCTAAAATTTCGCCTCAAAAAATTCCTTCAGAGAAATTTCGTCCTCGCTGAAAATACTCCCAGTGGAGTTTTTTGTGGACAATATACCCGGGAAGATTCTCATTTTTTTCAATTGAGAAAAAACTATTTTTTAAAAATGTATTTCTTATCGTTTTTCAAAAATCCTCCTTCCCTCCTCGGAATTTTTTTCTTGGAAACCTCCATCCCAAGTGGAAAGTTTTCCCTTTTGGAAAATTCCCCCACGGAAAATCATTTCTCCTGTGGGAAATCTCCCCCAGTGAAAAATCCTCGAGACAATTCCAGCCTCGCAGAAAATTTACCCTGGACAGGCTCCCCGGAACACCTCCACATGTAAAATTGAGTCGCCAAAGAGAAAGTAAGACCGTTAAACGAATCCCATATATGAATTCCGGTAAATTCCCCCGTCAAAAATTTTTCCTGGAAAAATCACTAAAACACTTTCCCTGAACGGAAAATCATCCCCATTGAAAATTAGCCCCCGCTAAAATCTCCCCCTCCCAAAAAATGTCTAAATCTTTGAATAATGAATACTAAGTGTAAACAATGGGCAAATTTTATTTTCCATTTTCCTGGGGCTGTGGGGGGGGGTCCTATCATCCCCAGAGGCATAGTTTTAGAGACTTTTCAACTATGCTGGACAAAATGTCCTTCTCAAAGTTCTGATCGGATGAATTTGGGGGGAAAGGGGGTGTTGAAGTGGGAGCGGCTAGTTGCCCAACAACAATTTTGCCACTTAAAAGGGATGCTAGAACTTTTAATTTCCATTTGAATGAATCCTCTAATGGCCATTAGAGATCAGTCTCTAATGGCCATTGGTTTGATATCATTGCCCCTGAGGAAAATAAAACAAACAAAAAACAAATAAACATGCATCCCTGTTCTTTCTTCTGGTAAAAATCACAAAATTCTTCATTTTTGCAAATAGAAGCCTGAAACCTCTTTAGTAAGACTTTCTGATATGCTGAATTTGATGGTGTGATTTTCAAAAAGATCTCTTGAATTTTGGAAGCGTTTTCCTTTTTTTGAAAAGTCTAAGGACATGGAAGGGAGGCTAGTTCCCCAACAGTTTTTGGTCATTTAAAAAGGGCACAAAAGCTTTTAATTTACGTTTGAATGAACGTCTCTCGATCTTCTATGCCCATTGGTTTGATACCATTACCCCTGAGGAAACAAAACAAACAAAAAGCAAATAAACGCGCATCGATAATCTTTTTATGGTAGAAATGACAAAATTTTACATTTTTGTCAAAAGGGGCCTGAAACCTCTACAGTAACTACTCCTACTACTAAAAATAATAGCTCACTGCAACACCAAGCCGCCTGAAGCCAACATAGCTAAGCGCGCTCCTTCTCCATCTAAGTCTATTCAGAGCCTCCCTCTTTACACCTTCCCAGGAATTCCTATTTCCTTTAAATATTTCTTTATGACATTCTCCCACCCCAAACGAAGACGACCTGCTTTCTGTTTAGCCAAAGCCAGTTGGCCGAAAAGGACAATCTTCGGCAATTGTCATCCTCCATCTACAGAACGTGCCCAAGCCATTTCAATCTTTCTCTCAATATAGCCCTAGAAAGCGGGATTGAACCACACTTTTCGTACAGCCTACTGTTTGAAATACGGTGAGTCGAATGGGTACCCAGAACAACCCATAGGTAATTTCTCTGGAAAATATATAACAAATCTACATCCGCTTTTCAGAGCGCCCATGCTTCAGAGCCATATTTGACCCCTGTCATTACGGTAGCTTCCAATATTCTAATCTTGGTTTGCAGAACTGTGAAAATACACCCTGAGTCTTGGCTATTCTACTTTTAACACCTTCATTGCTCCCATCGTCTTTACTAATAATACTACCAAGGTAAGTGAAGCTACCCAACTGCTCAATCTTTTCGTTACCCAACGTCACCTTTTCATCTTCACTTATTCCTAGTCTTAGTGATATAGTCATCTTAACATTAATTTTTAAACCTATTCGAGCACCCTGACCTCGTAAAACCTCTAAAAGCTCATTCATTTGGCTCACATTTTCATCTAGGATGCTTAAATCATCAGCATAATCCAAGTCCAGGAGACATTTTCCTCCCCATTTGACTCCGTGGTCTCCCATTGCCTTTCCTGTGCTCCTTAAAACAAAGTCCATCAAAATAATCCATATAAAGGGGGATAGAACACAACCTGCTTCACTCTTGATTTAATACGGAACCAGCTGCCATCCTCATTTCCTACCTTAAGCGCAGCAGTCTCGTTCATAGCACTAATCACTGATGTATTTGTCTGGTATGCCATACAAGGATAACACCTACGCTAAGCTCTCTGCCAACAGAATCGAACGCTTGCTCATAATCTATAAAGCTGAGTACCTAAGGTGTTTGATAACTCAGTCACTTCTTAATCATTAACCTAAGAGTGATAGTTTTATCGACGCATCTTCTACTTTTTCTAAAACCGCACTGTTCTTGTCTAAAAATTTTGTCTACGGCATCTCTCAGTCTAAAAAGTATCATATTACTAAGTAATTTGCTAGCTACAGAGACCAGACTAATGCCTTGATAATTACCACACTCTTATCACTTTTCTTACACAATGGTTTTATTAAGGTTTCCCTAAAATCACTAGATACTTCAATTTTTTCAACAACTATGTTCATAATCTTCAGTAACTTATTTCTAACCTCAAAGCCACCATAATAAGGAAATACATTTACCACACTATCAGCACCTGGAGCCTTATTATTTTTGATCCTTTTACTACTGTCATTAATTTATCCTTACAAAACAAATCTTCCTTCACATCCAAGGTATAACAAACTTTTTCATTTTCCTCTGTATCTTTTCATGCAGCTATATCTCGGTTTAGCACATTCTTAAACTGTTCTGTCCATCTCTCTTTAACTCTTTCCTTATCACTAATTGTGGCCCGTTCCTATCATTAACAGGGACAAGTCCGGATTGACTACTCCCTCTCAATTTATTAACATGCCAGTACAATATTTACTATTATGCCGTCTATTATTATTATCTTCCAGATCCTCAGCAATTTTATTCATGCCCCCCGCTTCACACCTCCTTAGTTCATATTTTAATGACTTCTCAACTGTCTTTATATTCCTTTTTTTATATGATCTATCACTCAGATAACTCTTGTACAAGAGTTCTCTCTTTTCCTCTCTATTAACCATAAGGCTTTTTCACCAATATTCCTAGCTGTAGTCCTAACTTCCTTCCCTATGACACCATCAGTAACTCCACAAATAATTTTTCTAAAATTATTCCATCCATCTTCCACATTGTCAAATTTTAAACTCTTTAGTTTAGTATTCAACTGTTCCTGGATATTTTCTCTCAAGTTTCCATCCTGGAGTCTACGAATATAATAACTTCCCGGGAGGTAGTTACTGTTCCGATATTTCAGCTTTAAGTCAACCCTAAACGCTACTAGATGGTGATCTTTACTTTTAACATCAATAACAGCACTCCTATATACCCTTGTATCTTGTTTTGATCCTGCCAGTCTTCGGATTACAAAAACGTAATCAATAAGGTTTGCTGTCTGGCTACCACATGGATACCATGTTAACTTATGGGCCATTTTATGACCAAACACCGTATTGGTTATAACTAGATTGTTATACCTACAAAATTGCAAAAGTCTGTAGCCATTACTGTTTTCTTTTCTTTGCCAAATTTACATATGCTAGGATGTCATCTGTCCCTATTTCTACCGACCATAGCTTTAAAATCTCTTAGTAAAAACACCATATTTCTACCTTGGACCTTCTCTATTTGAATCTCAAATTTAAATTTCTGCAATATTTTCTGGATTTAAAATTCGTTTCCTTTTAATTCAAGTCCGAGGAGACCAAAAATGACATCATAATCCAAAAATTCATTTCCTTTTAATTCAAGTCTGAGGAGACCAAAAATGACATCATAATCCAAAAATTCTACCATTTCCTAGGCTATCCCATTTCTATCCTAGACGAGGCTAGAGGGGAATGAAAAACCGAAATCTTAATTTGTGCAGCATTCGCACAACCTCAGAATATTCACAAAAATTCGCTTAATAGGATATACAGAATCGGTCTAAACATGAGGCTGGAAACTGGTCAGTCTGAAAGTCTGAAAGCTAGAAGTGTGGAAACTGGGGCTGGAAACTTCCGTCAAACGGTTATACCACCTGCTGCTGAAAGCCTTCTCAAACTAAATCACAGCAGCTATGAAGGTGACTGTGATGGCCTTCGATGCACTTGCAAAAAGAATGACCTTTTCTGAACTAATGCTTGTAGCCAATGCTTTGGAAGAAGCTGCCTCAAAGTTTCTTTAGACCCTTATAATATCCATAAAAAATGCGACTAAGCCAAATTTTGTATTTAATTCAATAGCTTTTTCATCAAAAAGAAGTTGTGATTCTTTCAGAGTCATAGCAATCGAAAACAAAGTTGTGATTGAAGTGTTCCTGTTTGCTCTTTGGTGCTTTAGTTTTTATTTTTCACGTATTTTTAAATAAAAGCAGGACATGCCAAATCCAGGAACGAACTTAGAAATGGCAATCCTCTGTTGTTCTCGTCATATTTTGTGAATATTTTAGTTCCAAAAACATTTCTGTTACTCAAAGTTTGGGTCAAAACTGTATTTTTACTGGACTATTATGAATATTCCCAAAGAAGAATTTTGCTTCCCTATATTTCCACAAGAGCGTTTGTGTGATTATCTAGTAGTTTCTTTGAATTCTGTCTAGTAGTTTCGTTGAATTTAAGTTCAAAATTGTCTTGAAGGATAAAATATCCTTGAAGGAATCTTGAAGGATAAATTTTATTTCGTTTTTTCGTGAAAATTGGTTGATTCTCTATCGTCTGAATTTTGAAAGCGAAGAAGTGTCTTTAATAAGATAATTCCGTTTCCAAACGAATATCCAATTTTATTATGTATCTATTCGAGCACTCAAAACCAATTACTATTCGCTTTTGAAAATTGTGAAGCAGGAAGTTTTTTTAGCCTGCGGCGAATACGCTCTCATAAAAGGGAAGTTTATTTGGAAATGTTTCTTTTCCTGTTATTACCTAGCAATTTGGAAACCTGATAAAAGTCTGGAGATCCAATTTAACTGTTTTCCAAAAGCTAATTTTCTTTCAGCAAATGGTTGCTTAGGAGCTAAGGAAAGTATGTAAGTTTGTACTTGTATTGGTCTTCAAAGGAATTTTTTCTTACTTTATATAATGCCTTTTTAATCAGTGTTTAAAGTCCCTTAAGAAACATAAAATAAAACAAACAACTTTCTTTTTAAGAAAATAAAACAAACAAGTAGCGGCAGGAATTTGACACAAAGATTGGGTCAGTTTAGCCAATTTTGTTTTGAAACTGGTTTAAGAAAAATTGTTCCATACAGCAAGCTGTCATGTGCTATTTTTGGTGGATGACAGAGGGCTTAAAAAAGACCTTTTCCGCAAGGAAGTACAATATTTACTTTAATCATTATAAAATTTATCTCTTCAATAGGCTTTGATAGAATATTTAGAAATAAAATTTAAAACAAACGTCCAGGCATCGCTTCTATCCCATTTAGCTTTACTTATGCTTTAGCTTTAGCTTCCCATTCAGCTTTACCGTGGCGCTTTACTGAAAACTGTATGTGTCTTGAACAGTCTTGGAAAGTATAAACAAAATCAAATTGAATATTTCATATATAATATACTAATTTTTTTAAATTAGTCAGTTCAAAATTATATTGCACTGTAATTTTATTTTCATTTTCAAGGCTGTAAGAACTGGAAAAGAAAATATTTTGAATATAATTCGTTTTCAGTGAAGCGCCATTGACGCAGTAGTTTTTAGTTTTTTACAGTTAAGGAAGAGGACATTTTAGGGGTCTTGAACAATTTTAGAAAGAACTAATAAATTACACTGAATATTTGATGCATAATGATATTAATTACTGAAAGCTCATCAGTTCAAAATTTTACCATAACTTTAATATTTATTTTAAATATTAAGTACAAAAGACAATATTTGTAATAAAATTGGTTTTCAGTAAAGCGCCAATGACGCAGTAGGTTTTATACTTTTACAGTGAGAGAAGGAACGATATCCAAACTCTTGTTTGTAGTGATTTTTGTTCGTTTAAAGCTTAATCTACATATTCAATTTATGTTTCACTCGTTTTAAGATTTATTTATGAATTTACATTAATATCTATTGTATGCTTGTTTGCATTGATTGTTTATTTAATTTCTGTTCGTTTTAAGCTTCATTTATACTTCAATAGCAAAATATTTTTTTCGTTTTAAGCTTGATTTTATATTCAATCTCAGCATTACTCGCTTTAAGGTCTTTTTATTCATTTATATTATTACTTGTTGTATGTTTTTTGCTATGAATGTTTATTTAATTTCTGTTCGTTTTGGGTTTCATTTATTCTTTAATAGTAATTTATGGTCGTTTTTAGTTTGAATTTTAACAGGTATTTGTATCTGCTGAGCTTAAGTTTAAAATGGCCTTTACTTTTGTTTGAAAAACTTTTTTTTCGGAAATTTTTTTTAATGAATTTTTGTTCGTTTTTGATTGCAAAAAGTTTCAAGTTTTTAAAAATTCCTTACTTCAAAATCAAACTTTTTTTTAAAAATAAAATGTTCATCAAAGTATCAAAACTGACACCAAAGTAACAATATCAAAGTGAAAAAATCGGTTTGGGTCAACCTCGGAGTTTCTATTATCAGCTATTATCTATTATGGCTATAAATGGCTATCTCAAAATTTTTATCGGATATCGGACCGGATGCCCTTAGAAAAAGTGGGGTGTGGGCTATTTGCCTATTGATCACTTTTGACTCTTAAAAAAGAACTACATGTATCAATTTCTGATAAAATGAGCCCTTTCCAAAGTTAATACGACCAACCCTTCCACAAAATACCTTATATTCTACTAATAGGCAACTTACATAAGTTACAATCCTTGCCACGGGGGCTATGGAGGATTGCTCAACCCCTAAATTATAGTAATTTGAATTTTGGACTATTTTGAACAAAACTGCTATTTCAAAATTTTGATAAGATGCATTTGGGGGGAAAAGGCACAAGGGGGAGGGTTGTTACTTTTTGATCACTTTCGATTCTGAAAAGGGGCATAATAAATTTCCTTTTCCTGTTGAATGAACTTACTCCAAAGTGTATACGAGCACACTTTCTATAGAAGCTTTATATGTTAACGATGGTCTGCTAATATAACTTACAGCTATTTCCCCCAGGGCTGGGGGGGGGGGGGGAATCAAACCCGAAACTGTAGCTGTTTGATATTTGGACGATCTTGAACAAAATTGCTAACTCCAAATTTTGATCAGAAGCATTTAGAAAAAAATGGCGTGGAGGGGTGGTGGGGTTGCTTACTGTCCAATTATTCTTGACTTTCAAAAACGGAAATAGAACTTTCGATTTAAATCGAATGAGCCTTTTCCAAAGCCTATACGATTACCTCTTCGATAAAAACCTTATATATGAATAATGGACAGTTTCCATAACTTACAGCCCTTTCCCTGGGGGGAGTGGGAGATTTTGTCAATCCCCGAGGAATAACTATTTTAATTGCTTCACCTTTTGACTATTTTTGACATAGTGGTTATTTCAAAATTTCGATTGGATGCATTTGGTGAAAAGAGGGCGTGAAGAGGGGGGGGGGGGGGTTTGGTGCCCTCAAATTACATTTGACTCTTAAAAAGGGCACTATTGGGGTGTATTTACCCCGCTGCTACCTTTTATTTGGGTGTAAGTACGGGTGTCGCCACTTATTGATGCAAAAATGGCGCAAAAAAAGGTTGCTATGCCACTTACTCGAAGGGGAGAATCCCTTGTCGGCCCAAATGTTAGTGGCATTCCCGCTCTTACCCCAACGGTTAAGAGCGTTGCCACCAATGTTCGTGGTGTTTAGTTACCGTTGTTATACCGGTAGGCCACAACGCCACTGGCGTGGTAATATACGGGTGTCATCACTTATTAGAGGGGAAAGCCCCGGCCCCAAATTATAATGCTATGCCCGTGTCTACCACACCGGTTCTGCAAATATCGGGTTTGGTACTATCCTATTTACAGTATACCCTGTCCCAGGGTATGATAACGCAATCGAGTGGTCAAATGGTCACTTTCTAAAGCCAAATGTTCCCACCTTGGGTTACGGCTAGAAAATCTCTTAACTCTCTCCTTGGAGGTAACAAACCTCCCTGTCAATGCAATAATGACGGTACCTCGTAGCTGTATTCCTACCCTGCCTGGGTTACGAAAAATAGTACACAGTTTGTAGAAAATACCTTACTTGTATTCTTCCAAAAGGGTCACATATAACAACAGAAATATCCTTCCCCAAACGGGGTCAAAACGCAGACTAAAAAATAATAATAATCTTTACACAACTGTTCATATGGGTGGACCTCTGCTTGGCCCAGCCAATCAGCTACATCCCCATTCAAACCCAATTCTAACTCTTAGATTTATCTTTCAATGACTCCCAAACCAGGAAGTATAAAAATAAACTTGGTTCAAAGCTTACCTATTGCCAAGCCACTATTGCTTAGTAACGGGAATTTAACCTGTCTTTTGAAATTATACTATAAGCAAATGTAATTAAGAAAAAGAAAACAGGTCATTTATCTGAAAGGAAAAGAAACAGGGGTGGAACCCCAACACCTCCCCCCGTAAGATAAATGACCGCCCACGCGCTACCTTGGTCCACCCTTACAAACATAAACACTTAACTTCAACTTTACAAAATCCATGCTTCTTCTCTTCCATCAGTGTATGTGCTGCTACTTCCACCGCTTGGCATTGGAACGGTCGTCCTCGACACGTCTCTACTGTAGGACCACCATGGTCTAGATCGTCTAACATCCGCATCTGGTCTCAAAAATCGAAGTCCCCAAGATTCGTAGAAATTCATTGTGCACAGCACAATCAAAAACAAAAATTTTCTTGCTCTCACGAATTTACATTTGAGAGGAGCAGAGAATCAGTTCCTAGCACTTTGGATGATGCCAGCCATCGTGAAAAATTGGCTGCACTAGCCTCTTAATTTTCATCTGTGGAAACAACCCCACATCTCAATAAAAAAGTAAATTGCCCCTTGGCATAATTTCAAGTAGTCTAACGCCGAAAATACACAGGCCTGTGAAAACGATAGGAGTTCAGGAAAATGAAGTAAGAATCTGAGCGAACCTTGAATCGCTTTTTTCTGGGTTTTGTCCCCTAAAATAATTGAATGAATAATGCTCGGCGATAAGGGATGAAGATAATATTGAAGACTGGAAAGACAAGGCTTCAGTAAAGGGATCACAACTTGTCCGCCAGTTGTGCATTGAGGAAAAGGGCAATCTTTCACGTCTTCCCGCAGGGGATCTTCCCCAAGGGATTCCTCACCCTCAACAAGGAACAAACCCTCTTTTGAGTTGATCAGACTAATATCAGATTCCTTCCCAAATTTCTTCGATCCAACCCAAAATTCAGTACCTTTCAATCTTTCCGTAACCCGTTGTCGACAAGTCAATTCTATGTCAGGATTATCTGTAGTTTCTCTTAATTTGTCATGGGTCTTCTCCTCCCTCCTAAGTTTTTTCGTCTTATCATAATTTCGTAATTTCCCCAGTGGCTCTTGGACCTCTTTGTCCCCCCTATTATTTATGTCATCAAAGCACAGCCCATCCAACATTTTTTTATTTTTCGCCACTGCAGACTGAATCTCCTAATTTTTGCTCTTTTGTACACTTCTCTTTTCATCTCTACTTTTCTCAATTTTGTCATTCGCACAAAATAATAAATCATCGTTAAATCTGATTTGGACTCCAGTGTCCACCATCTTTGACTGCATTACTTCATTGTAGCTCCGTTTAATATCTCTTTTCTCTCTCTTAGCTTTCTTTTCTTTTGTAGTAGCATTAAATAAATCGTCATGAAATCTGAATTGGACTCCAGTGTCCATCTTCGACTGCCTTTCTTTATTGTAGTTCCGCTTAATATCTTTCTTCTCTCTTTTTAGTCTTTTTTATTCTTATTGCAGCAACAAACATTTCGTCATTAAATGGGAAGTGAATTCCGATATTTGGTTTTTCATATTCTACTAAAATTTCTCGAACTTTCCGAGGAAAAGCGCGTACAATTTTGTCTCATTTTTCTTTGGTACAATCAGTGTTTCATTATGGCCTATACTTGTTAGCGTCTCATATTCATTAAAAGTGTTTTCAAGTTTTCCATTTTCTGGAAATTTTCCCGAAAAATCATGCTCGCGCGTCTTTTTTTCAATATTTTGTGGTCTTTTTACTTCCGCATCCCATTTTTGTGGATTATCAACATTTTGAACATGCGTACCAAGTATTTCATTTTTCCGACAGGGTGGCACAGCCTCCCAATTTGTTTTATGGGCCGGTCCACCTCCCCGCCTTGTCAATGAAGTAGCATATTCTTCCGTCGTAGTGTAATTTTGTAATTTTTCCTCTGTTAAAGAAGTCGCTTCTAACGATAGGAGATTTCCGATATCTCCAAAGTCTCCTCCTGCTAAAACATCCACTGTTAGCGTAGGTACTAAGCCTACTTCTATCGTTTTTCTCTGGATTGTACCGTCCTTCTTTGCAATTTCTTTTCTTACCCAAGCAGACGGGCATTGATGCTTATCTCCATAATAACACACTGTTGTAATATTATTTTTATGGTCTATTTCTGTCTTTTTAATAGGTCCTTTCGCACAAAAGTTTGCTCACTCCCTGAGTCAATTACCATTTCGGTCAATTTTCCGTTTAATTTTCCTTCTATTTTATGTGATTTCACAAACTCGTCAATATTTCCTTGATTATTTGCTATAGCCCAATTCGATCTTTTATAGGTTACTTTCTTTTCTTTATTATGACAATTTTTAGAAAAAGGCTCCGAGAAATCAATTTTTACCAGATTATCAACATTTTGACTATCAAGCATTTCTTATTTCCGATAGGGCGGCACAGCCTCTCAATTTGTTTTATGGGCCGGTTCACCTCCCCCCGTAGTTAACGGAGTTGTATATTTTCTCGTAAAAGTGTATAATGTTTGGTAATCTTCGTTTTCTCACAATTGATTCGTAGACAAATTATTATGGCTATCTGACAGCCTAGAAGTTAGTTGTGATAAAATCTCACTTTTTGGAATTAGACCTATCATGGTTCTTTTAAACTCTTGGTGATGCCTTTCTTCTTTCTCATTATCTATTTTATCATTCTCCTTTTTTCGTTCTCTGGCTATTCTATCAGCCTCTTCCTTTCGTTCTCTATCTACCCTCTCCTTCTCTCTTTCTTGTCTATCTTTCTCTCTTTCTTGTCTACCTTTCTCTCTTTCTCGTCTATCTTTCTCTCTTTCTCGTCTATCTGTTTCAATTTTGTCCATACGGGCCTGATGAAGTATTTCATATGCTTGACTATCTTTTTCGATTTGATCTATCTCATCCTGTAATTTTTTCCTATATTCTAGGTGCTTTCTTTCGTCCACCTCTCTGGCTATCCTCCCTTTCTCCATGAAATTTAATATACGTTGTTTCATATCTTTCTCCCTTTCTTTTCTATCTCTCTCTATGGTTTCTTTTCTATGGGCTTCACTCGCCCTTCTCGGTCTTGAATTAATCTCATCTCTGTCAGACATAATTTCAAAATTTCATTAACTTAAGTTACCTCATCAGTCTAAATGAAAATTCTTTTCTCCATGTACTTCCGGTCTCTTGCGAAAAATTGTTTTGACACGCAGCAATTTTCGCCTTATATTTTTGAATACTAATTAGTTGCGCGATATATTGATTCGTAAATTTTTTCAATTATGATCTCACAAGGCACCGCCCATAATAGATCTTAATAATTGTATTAATTGATTCAGAATTTCTTTCTTTTCTCTTTATATGTAACAACAATAGGCTACTATGACTATGTAGGCTAACTCAACTAGTCTCTTCGAAAACGCAGAATTCTTTTACTATCAATCCTGTTAATAGTTCCTGTTCTTGCTGCCACCACTTATTGGGGTGTATTTACCCCGCTGCCACCACTTATTGGGATGTGAGTACGGGTTTCACCACTTATTAGAGGGGAAAGCCCCGGCCCCAAATTATAATGCTATGCCCGTGTCTACCACACCGGTTCTGCCAATATCGGGTTTGGTACTACCCTATTTACAGTATACCCTGTCCCAGGGTATGATAACGCGATCGAGTGGTCAAATGGCCACTTTCTAAAGCCAAATGTTCCCGCCTCGGGTTACGGCTAGTAAATCTCTTTAGTCTCTCCTTGGAGGTAACAAACCTCCCTGTCAATGCAATAATGACGGTACCTCGTAGCTGTATTCCTACCCTGCCTGGGCTACGGAAAATAGTACACAGTTTGTAGAAAATACCTTACTTGTATTCTTCCATACACCTGTCTTCCATACACCATACACCAATACCTTACTTGTAACCTGTCTTTTGAAATTATACTATAAGCAAATGTAATTAGGAAAAAGAAAACAGGTCATTTATCTGAAAGGAAAAGAAACAGGGGTGGAACCCCAACAGGCACTAGAAATTATTATTTCAAATTTAATGAGCCCCTCCGAAGTTTGATATAGCCATTCTTTGAGATTTCAAACTTTTTATCTGATGCATTTGGGGAGAAAGGGCGGGGGGCTAGCTGCCCTCCGATCGCTTTCGATTTATAAAAAGTGAACTAGAGCTTTCAATTTCCAATCAAATGAGCCCTCTTTGAAGTTTATACGAGCATTCCTTCCATAAAAACCTTATATGCACCCAGGGCATAACTTGCAACGCCTGTCCCCGGGCCCTGGGGGGTTGTATCGACATCAGAGTTTTGCTATCTGACCTTTGAACTATTTTTAATAAAATCACTATCTCAAAAATTTTATCTGATGCAATGGCTACCTCAAATTTCCTATCAGATATATTTGGGGAAAAGGGGCTTGGGGGGGGCAGTTAGTTGCTCAGCGTCCACCTTTGACTCTTAAATAGGGCAGTATAAGTCCCGATTTCCAATCGGATGAGCCCCCTTTGAAGTTAATTCGACGACCCCTCCGATATAAAGTGCCTCTGCGAAAAAATAAATGGGGTGTAGGGGTAGGCTAGCTGCCCTCCGATCATTTTTTATTCTTAAAAAGTGAATTACAACTTTCAATTTATAATCAAACGAGCCCTCTATGAAGTTTATGCGAGCATCCCATCCATAACGACCATATATGCCCCCAGGGCATACCTTGCAACGCCCACCCCCGGGGCCTGGGGGGCTGTGGTGACACCAGAGTTTTGTTATATGAACTTTAGACTAATCTTAACAAAATGTCTATCTCAAAATTTTCATCTGATGCATTTAGGGCGTGGAGGGGGGATGGCTAGTTGCCCTCCTATCTCTTTTTACTCTTAAAAAGTGAACGATAACTTTCAATTCCCAACCAAATGAACCTTCTCCCAAGTTTATATGAGCATCCCATCGTTAAAAACCATATATGCCCCCAGAGCATTTCTTACAATGCCTGCCTCCGGGCCCTGGGGGGTTGCGTCGACACAGGAGTTTTCTTATCTCACCTTTGAAGTATTTTTAATGAAATGGTTATTTTAAAAAATTTATCGCATAGGCTTTGGGAAAAAAGGGTGTGTGGAGGGGCTATTTTCCCTCGGATATATTTTGACTCTTAAAAGTAAACTAGAACTTTCAATTTCCAGTCAAATGAGCCCTCTCTGAAGTTTATACGAGCATCTATCTCATAAGAACCATATTTGGGTTTGGGGAAAAAAGGGCGTGGGGGGGGCTAGTAGGCCTTAAGGCTCTTGACTCTCAAAAAGTGAACAGAACTTTCAGTTTCCAATCAAAAGAACCTTCTGTGAAGTTTATATGAGCATCCCTTTCATAAGAACCATACATACTTTTAGGGCATAACTTGGAACGCCTTCCCCTGGGCCTTGAGGAGTTATATTGACACCGGAGTTTTCCTTATCCGACTTTTGAACTATTTTTTTTAACAAAATGTCTATCTCAAAATTTTCATCAGATGGGTCTGGAAAAAGAAGACGGGGGGGGGGCGGGCTAGTTGCCTTCAAAACTCTTTAGACTATTAATAAGTGAACTCAAACTTTCAATTTCCAATCAAATGAGCCCTCTCTGAAGTTTATACGAACTTCCCTTTACTAAGAACCATATTTGCCTCAGGGTATAACTTACAACGTCTGCACCCGGGCCCTGGGGGATTGTGTCGACACCTGAGTTTTTGTTATCTGACTTTTGAACAATTTTTATCTTAATGGTTATCTCAAAATTTTTATCGGATACTTTCGGGAAAAAAGGGCGTGGGGGCCTAGTTGCCCTCCAATCTTTTTTGACTCTCAAAATCTGAACTAGAACTTTCAATTTGTAATCAAATGAACCCTCTTTGAAGTTTTTACGAGCATCCTTTCCTTAAGAACTATATATTCCCCCAGGGCATAATTTACAACGCTTGCCCTTTGGCCCTAGGGGGCTGTGTCGAACCCGGAGTTTAGTTATATGGTCTTTGAACTATTTTTTAAAAAAAATGCTATCTCAAAGTTCTTATCAGATGGGTTAGAGAAAAGGGGTCGTGGAGGGGGGGGGGGGCTAGGTGCCCTCCAATCTCTTTTGACTCTTAAAATTTGAACTAGAACTTTCAATTTCCAATTAAATGAGCCCTCTTTGAAGTTTATACGAGCATCCCTTCCACAAGAACCATATATTCCCCCTAGGCATGACTTACAACGCCTGCCCCGGGGCCTGGGGGGTTGTGTCGACACCGGAGTTTTTGTAGTATGATCTTTATCAAGGGTTATAATAAATTATAACCCTTGCCCTGAAAACTTTGGGGGGAGTGTCCTGCTCAAAGGTATAATTTCCAGAACTTTCAACTGCGTTGAACAAAATGGCTATCTCAAAATTTTGATTGGATGTGTTTGAGGATATGGTGGCTATGGAAGGCGTGTTAGTTGTCTTCCAATCACTTTCGACTGTTAAAAGGAACACTAGCCATTTAAATTTATAATCGAATGAGCCCTTTTTGCAGTTTCTATAACAACGCTGTCTATAAAAACCTTATATGCCCCCAGGGCATAACTTACAACCCTTTCCCTGAGGGCTGTGGGTGGGTTGTCATCCTCAAAGGCCTAATTTTCATAATTTTCAACTACGTTGAACAAAATGGCTAGCTCAAAATTTTGATTGGATGTGTTTGGGGAAAAGATAAGCGTGAGAGGGGGGTTAGTATCACTTTCGACTATTAAAAAGGGCACTAGTCCTTTGAATTTTCAATCAAATGAGCCCTTGAAGTTTCTGCGACAAAGCTTTCTATAAAAAGCTTATATGCTCCCAGGGCATAACTTACAACCCTTACTCTGAGGGATGTGGGGGAAGTGTCCTCCCCAAAATATAATTTCTGTTTGGAAATCAACTACGTAGAACAAAATGGCTATCTCAAAATTTTGATTAGATGTTTGTGGGGAAATGGTGGGCGTGGAAGGGGTGTTAGTGGCCTTCCAATCACCTATAACCCTTAAAAAAGGCACTAGATTTCTAGATTTCCAATCAAATGAGCCCCCTTTGAAGTTTATACGACGACCATTTCCATATTAAGTGCCTCTGGTAAAAAAAAAATAATAATAAAACATTGGAGCCGTATGGCCTTTACTATAGGCAACGCTTTAGCATTACCTCTGACTTGGAAATAAAATTTAAAGCAGGCGTTCAGACGTGGCTTCTATCTCATTTAGTCCTAACGATAAATGCCATAGTTTAATTTAACCTTTACTTGAATGCTAAAAATTCCAAACAAGATGTGAAACTTGGATAATAATTAGAGACGCATAAAAAATTGTTTCCTTTTGCACGAATCCAAGAATATTGTATTTTCAATAAACAGCAAATCATGGTTGCAGCGAAGGCTACAACGTAATAGAGAGCAAACGACGGTCCATTGTATCTAAAAATTAAAAATTTGTTTTGAAAATAAATGTCAGGTGAGAAAAAATTGTCACTTGTATAAAATTCAGGAATAGCAACCATTATTTTGATTAATCGTACTAGTAGAATCTTTTGCGAAAACAAATTTATGAAAATTTCAAAAATGAGCCCAAAATCTCTCGGAAATGGAATCGAATCAAAATAAAAAGTGCATCATTGGAATTACCACGGCCAAAAACCAGTAATGGAGAATACAGCCCCCACCTTGAACCACAAGGAAAATAGCTTTTTAGGATGGGAAGTCAATATTTCCCTTCTTTTTTCTCCTTTTTCCCAGGGATGATCATTACGAAACATTTGTCGTAGAATGTTGGGAGAGGGCTCATTGGAAAAGAAAATCACCACATTTAGGATCCTCTTTAAGCAACAAAAGAGATCTTCCCCCAGCAATATTGTGTTTTCTGCCAAGTGCTACTAGGAGGTTTGTTTTCACCGAGATTTAAATAGTAATACATCTGATTTTCCTATTTATATAAAATGTTTAATGTCTTCTTGTTTTTCGGGGACATCGTCCCCCTATGCAGGGTGGCTACCGCCATAGATTTATCCATGAAAATATGGATATTTCAACCCCTGACATGAACTTTGGAAGCACCATCGATTACCATGGATATTTTAAGAAAACATGGATTTTTTTTCACATGGTATGGAATTGGTGTCGCTCAGAAAATCAATCTTTACGGCAAGCCAAAATGGGTTAGCGGACCAGCTGTCTCACTACTCTTACATCTGTGGCCACAGATGGCGCTCCAGCTCAGCTGACGTGCTGAAGAAGTCTGGAAAATTCAAAACTTCCGGAATGTGATTTGTTTTGACCAGTTTTAACATTATATCCTTGCCCAAAAACAAAAATCTGCCTCTGATTTTGCCCCCACCAAGGTAAGCTGGAAATGGCTGTACAGGAGAGCTATGCGGGTTGAGTGTTGTTCTCTGGGTTTAGCTATTTCTAGGTGTGTTATGGAGAAGAGGTACTTTGAGTCGACTTAGCGAGAACAGAAAACAGCTTGAGAGCTGGAGTGAGATTTCAATTATTTATTTTGTATAAGTTTAGGACCAGTCCTGGTCATAAGGATACATGTTAAGAAAAGAATTCTTAATTCATAATATACAAAATTATCCTAGTTAACATATTTTCCATGGTGAGCACCTTTACCCTTATTATTTTCCTTGTTTTTCTAGTTTTTCAAATGCATTTTTCAAAATTTTTTCTTTTCTCCTAGTCCTGAAAATCGTTTATAAGACAATCACCCAGGAGTTGAAACCAAACACCCAAGAGTTGCAAAACAGTCGATTCGGGGTGCGAATCGGAATCCCGCTCTGTCAGAACCAAAAGTAAATAACCGTAACAGAAGTAGGAAAGTCGAGCGCATCTAATCAGGGTAGACCTTCCACATTTTTTCATGTAAACGTTTTCTTCTGGCCGAATCACCTATCTTTTCGGACGAAGAAATCAGCCGGAATAAAACGGACGCGAGGGTCTATCCTGATTTGAGACCAG
The DNA here is from genome assembly GCA_029168905.1 of Artemia sp. Kazakhstan ARC1039. Classification (NCBI taxonomy): domain Eukaryota; kingdom Metazoa; phylum Arthropoda; class Branchiopoda; order Anostraca; family Artemiidae; genus Artemia; species Artemia sp. Kazakhstan ARC1039. The sequence continues at coordinate 42,316 of JAQQPU010002345.1, read as the reverse complement.
CATTTCAAAAACAAACACCCAAGAGTTGCAAAACAGTCCAGTCGGGGTGCGAATCGGGATCCCGCTCTGTCAGAACCAAAAGTAAATAGCCGTAACAGAAGTAGGAAAGTCGAGCACATCTAATCAGGCTAGACCTCCCACGTTTTTTCATGTAAACATTTTCTTCCAGCCGAATCACCAATCTTTTCGTGCGAAGGAATCAGCCGGAATAAAACGGACTTGAGGGTCTAGCCTGATTTGAGACCAGCCTTACGCTTATGGCAGTTTCTTACTTCTGTTACGGTTATGTACTTCTGATCAGAACCCAGCTGTACTCCCGGTTCACATAGATGCGATCTCACGATTATTGCATTTACTCACAGTTTCTCCCTAATGACGGAAAATTCTACATTCTGCTGGTTTGCGAGATCCGTTGAAATATTCCAGCGCATTCGACGAAGTATCACGTAAAAAAATTAAAACCGTGCACTTCCGCGTTGCATATATATGAACGAAGATCTATGTCACCGAAAAGCCGTACCTGCGAGCGACACGAAGTGTCGTGAGTGGCAAATTTGTTCGTATCTTTGGCAACAGTGACAAACAGGGATTTTTTTCTTATCCTTGCCATCGATTTTGTTCTTGAGCTGGTGGCAACCCTGCTCCTATGAGTCAACGCTGGTGTGACCCCGTGCTTAGATATTGCTTGTGAAATAATTTTTATTTTAACGGCAAAAGTCATCAACTTACTGTGAATATGGTATAAATCCACTCCCAAAAATTCAGTGAATTGAAACTACGGACCAGAAACCTCCTCCTCTTCCATTTTCTGGCTTATTTATCTCTAATAATATGGCTGAAATAATTTGTGCAATCTTGCCAAGGCTTGATATTTGGGCTGTCAAAAGTCTGTCGAATTCTTTACGGTGCAGTGTAGTCACGTGTTGCATTGAAAGCACAAAAGCCCAAATCAAAAATTTTGACGACTGTTTTAGTCAATCTGTCTAACTCACAGTTCGGAGGTAAGACTGAACAGAAGATTATCTTGAACCGGGTTTTGAATTTTGTATCAAGTTCGATGCTTGATGGATTAAGAGCCGACATAATTGTCGGAAGGGCAGTGAGTTTTTTCACCCACGAAGTTCTTTTAAAAGCAAAAGAGGTATTACACGGTGAGCTTGCGATCAGTTTTAGATTAATCAAATGTCAAAAGGACAATGTTAATGTTTTAGATTTATGTAAATGGTTTGCTACAGTGACTAAAGAGAAACGAGTCAGGCCATTTTTTGTAATCTTTTTTCCGAGTGACATACCTGGTATTGGTGATGCTGTTGCTGCTTCTGTGGTCTCGTAAATGAATGAACGCCATCGAAAAATTGACGTGCTTATCCAAGCAAAGGCAAACAACAGAAAGTATCTGGTTTTAGTAGCCCCCACGTACCTTCCAATCAACTCCAGCGTAACGCAAAGCCACTTACTTATGCTGAAGTCTTGAAGAATTGTCCCAAATTGTCTTCGCCTGAAACGAGGAAGCAATTTGTAGACAGTCTGTGTCCGGTCGCTTTGAAAGATATTGAACAACTAAAGCGTTCTGACAACGAATGGAAAGTTGTCATACGAAGCAAAAATGCTGCCAATTCTATCGCTGAAAGTGTGAAACAGTCCCAGCAAAATATAAGAGCGTCAGTGAAGTCTCCAGCTTTCATTGCAATCGCTGAAAGGGTTCCACCAGAAATATATGAGCTCGAGCTCAAGACACGTATTCTTAACTGCTCTAAAGTACTTCAATGTGGTAGATCTAGGGCATTTAAAGTTTAGTTTGAACAGCAACTTCATTTGCAGACATTTCCTCGGTGAATCTATCAAAAATAGGCTACGAAATACTGCCTGTTCAACAGTTCATTTTCATGCCAAAAAAGTGTTTTAATTGTCACCAAGTTGGTCACAAAGCAGCGGAGTGTAAAAATGTGACCCTGTGTTCAAGATTCGGTTCTGCCGAGCACATCTCATCCCGTGAAAATCCGTGCTCTAGGTAAATGTTCTTTGTAAATTGTAAGGTTTCTGGTCACACCAGTTACAGTGTAAAGTGTCCGTCCAATCTAGGTAGTGAAAAAAAAATTTTTAATACACCAACCAGGGATCTCTACTAAACAAAACCAAGACGTGAGATTTGTTTCATGGAACATGAATGGCAATTTCTTGAATAAAATATCAGTATTGGAAGGTATGCTTCTGCATAATGATTTAATGTGCATTCAGGAACATTTCCTTACAAGTCCTAGTCTTAGTTTATTGGGTTTGAGTAGAAAATTTCGTAATTTTTCTGTTCCCGCAAAGCGTGTTCATTCCCGAGGTCATCCGTCAGGGGGCCTGGCAACTTTAGTTTCAGCAAGTATTCAATCAAGTTTGTTTAGTTCTAGTGATACCTTTCTAGCAGTGAGGGTAGGGTCTTGCATGGTAATAAATGTGTATTTGCCCGCTAATTATAAAAATGATAAATCGAAACAATTATTTGCACAAGGCTCTGAGAAATTTCATGCATGTATTAGACAAGTTCAGAAACCTAATATTCCTTGTGTTGTTGTTGGGGACTTTATTTGTGATATCAGTCCTGAATCCGCAGTATCACTTCGTGCTTCTATTCTCCGTGGTATTTTTTTATGAGCTTATTGTGCGACCAAAAACTGAAAATTTCACATATATTCTCTTTGTCTCATGCATCAAATCTAGATCTTGGGGTTACTTCGATTGATTTCCCAACTGTTGTGGTTACCCTAATATCTAATTACCAATTATCAAATCACCTCCGCATAGCAGCGTCTTTTAAACTAGATTTAACATATACAACAATGAACCAAGATACACCCAAGCTTAAATGGTTTTGAAAGATAGACTGGGTATCAAGAAGTTCTTGATTCTATTTTGCAAAAAAATTCACATCCCTTTCCAGCTTCTTGAGACATATTGCCCTATAGATAAAACTGAAATACAGATTGCTCTTGATTTCTTTTGAGCTGAGATTTGCCACGCTCTAAGATGTGCTGAAAAAGCAGTGGTTCCAACTCGAAAAATACACATCGGTATTCAAGTTCCCGGTATTCAAGGTCAAAAAACAAGGTCAAGTTCTCGGTATTCAAGGTCAAAAAACACAAAACTCTCCGAAGTATGCTTCGTTGCAAAGCTTGGTTTTTTATTTGTAAAGATAATGATCGTCCTAGGTCGGGTGTTTTGAATGATATTCGGCTCTATACAAAAAATATTTTCGCAAGTGAGCTAGCTCGTCACCCTCCAGGCATTGTTGATTCATATTCGCTTAGAGTTTCTGATTCACCCAATTCCATTTCGAAATATCTTACTCCCCCAAACACTACATCCTCGAATACTCTTAAAGCTTCTGATACCCCTCTATCCAAGTGGAAAAATTATTTTTGGAAAAAATTCACCGCACGCGGACCAACTTTGGAGTTTATATATGTATCCGAGCTTGATGAATTTCTATCTGATTACCCAGAGTCTCACTATATTGTTACAATGTAAGCCATAATAACGGCAGTCTCCAAGCTCAAACAGAAAGCTTCCTTTTGGTATAGATAATATTATTGCATATCATGTTATCCATGGAACCCCATTGCTCATGTCACATCTAGGATTGCTTATGCAGATGATTTTTGACACTTTTACATTACCATCGTCATTTTGCATTGGTGATCTCACTCCTATCCCTAAGAAATGCAAACCTAACATTCAGTGTTAGACCATTAGGCCTATAACAATCTCTACTACATTCTGTAAACTGTTTGAGCTGTTTTTGTAGATGAATTAAAGGAGAAATGTAGCGTTCCACAATATCAGTTTGGTTTTCATAATAAAATAGGGTGCGTTGATGCCCTTAGTGCTATAGCTAACGTCCTAATAGAGGCTGAACTGGCCCAAGAGGTTCTCGTTAAAGCAGCACACGTTGTTAGGTGTGCATTTGACTCATTGGTACACGGAGCCATGATCCTTCATGTGGCAAAAAGAGGTGTTAATCCCACTGTTATTTGTACCTTGTGAAATTTATATTTGCGGCTTAAAGTACACATCAAAATTAGAAATCCATTTAACTTGCCGGTTTCCGATTTATCTAATCTTTCACGTTCTCTACGAAATAGACTGTCTCGTCTCAGTAACCCACCGAATGATCTGAATAGTTTTGTTTCTGTTTATAAAGGTACCCGTCAAGGTGCTATCGCTTCGCCTACTCTTTTTAACAACGGTGTCCTAGATGCTCAATCAAAATGCATAACCTCATGCATCGAAACAGCAACAAATGCGACACTTGTCGGTTATTCGGATGATGTCTTTAATTTTAGCAGGTCATTACAGCGCATTGAAGAAAACTTCAGCATGCTCGATAGTGAATATTCTAAATTGGGGCTGGAATTTAACTCTGAGATATCTGAGATTCTTCTATTTAATTGGCGTAATTTCGGTCCCACACCGTCAGTCCAACTGAGACGTTGGACTGACGAAAAACTTGTTAAAAAACTTATTTATCCTGGTCTACCAATTGGACTCTCCTTAAAGCAAATCCGTTTGCTACTGATTTCTAACCTTGAAAATAAATGTCGTGCGTCTTATGCTTCAGCTGTCCGAAATAAAAAAAAAATTGCAACCGAATAATCCTCGCTAAACTATATATTCAACAGCACTACCACATTTTCTGAAGATTTTCCACATTTTGGGAGATTTTCCTACAAACAGATAAATGTAAACTTCAGTATATTTAAAATTTGCAAAATATTTACTGCATTTACCCCCGTGAACCCGAAATTGGGCACACTGATGTTTAAAGTTGTATGTATGTAAAAGTTATTCAGTGCTTTATAGATGTTCTTCATAAATTGTTCTAATAGCTGTGATGTCTCTTTTTTCTCTCTTTCTCATATTCCTTTTTTGTCGTTTTACCTATGCTTCGTCTTTGTGTACTTTTGTATTGTATGACGGGTTAGAAATAAATAAATAAATAGCAAAAACCCCCACTAAAAAAAAGATTTGTTCGAAGAAATTGCCTTGAAAACCCTGTAAATCATTAGCCTATATTTCATTTTCTATGTTTCAGTACCCTCAATAGATTTTGGAAGCGCAAGTGTATGTTTTTTCAAGGGCGATTATCATTCTCGAACAGATAGTTAGATAGATTTTATTTCATACAAATATAAACAAACTTGTATATTCGTACACAGCTACGAGCGCTCCTCTTCCATCCCAATCCATTCAAAGCGTCCCTCTTCACACCCTCCCAAGAAGTTCCAATTTCCCTTAAATCTTTCCTTGTATCCTCCCGCTCCATTTTATTCATATGATAGTATAATACTAAAATAATCAGAATTCTAGATTATACCCTCGAATTTACCTAAACGTAGATGTAAGAGTCTACGATGCCTCAATCCCTTCCAAACTTTGCAACAAAATTCAACACTTTTGAAAAAAAAAACTGCCCAAAATTTATTTAGACTCATGTAGAATTTATGCGCACATATGCCAGGGCCTCCACAAAGTCCCTAAAGTCTCTAAAATTGAGTGAAGTTTCCTATTGGTCCCTTAAATTGATAAAGGTCCCTAAAACCCAATTTCTTGCTTTGGTTTCAAGCTCTGTATCCTGAAGCCTACCAATACCTGTGAGTATACGGTTTTTAGGGGGTGCTACCATTTCATCTAACCGTCATAAGCGCTAAACGTCCTTTCGTCTACAAGGAAAATTTGTATGAAATAAAATCTATCTATCTATCTGTCTAACAGCTTGTAGTAACAAAATGTAAGCAAAGAGTGAGCCTTGTCAATAGAAACCAACACTCAACAAAACGAAGTTCTTATTGCAATAGATGCAACAATAAGACTTATTGCTATGCTGATTCTTAATGTGAAAAAAATGTTAATTTTAAATTTGCTCATTGAAAACAATTAGCAGGTGAAAATTTGCATAATTTTAGAAATAGGAGTGAAACTCCTTCTGTCACTCCTTCTCCTTCTGTGGTTGTTTTCCTTCTGTCATGTGTGCATCCGAGACCAGCCTGAATTCTAGCGTCATTGATAGTGAGATCAGTATTCTTGGTTACAATCTGCTCAGGCTGGATTGCAAAAACCCGGGAAGCTCGACTTTTGGTGGAAGTGGTGTTGCTATGTACCTTCAAAATAACATCCCTTTTGGCACTTTCGATTCCTAGCGATAAGGAGGTCCTTTGGGTTAAGGTAAACCTATACAACAAATCGTTTGTTATTGGTACAGTCTGTAATCTACCAAAGATGAAAATCACCGAACATCTGGAAGATTGCTTGGAATTTGTGAAGCAAAGTTCCCTAAATCAGGTATAATAATTCAAGGAGACTTCAACATTCATCATGGCCCCTGGCGGAAAAGTCGTACGACTGATGCGGAGGGCGTAGCTCTGCTAGACCTGAGTCTTGCTTACAGCCTAGAACAACTTGTTTAATTCAACACTTATATCGGCCCTCATGGATCATCCAGGCTTGATCTCTTTTTAACTGACCATTTGGATTCCTTTAGTGTTGAAAGCTATGCTTTTCCCAGCAACCATGTGGCAGTTATAGTTCGTGGAAATCTCAAAATACCTCCACTTGTAAAGTACGAGCGGATCATCAGGCAGTATCACCGCACAGACTGGGATAGTCTGCGAAACTTCTTATCGGCAAAGCCGTGGAGTACATTTTTAAAAGAAGCCCCGCATAAAGCAGCGGCACTTTACGAAAATGCGATTACAGAGGCTGATGAGCAATTCGTTCCCTTAAAACAGTAAAAGTCCCATCTCGAGATAAGCCATGGTTCAATGCTGGTTGTAGACAGGCAATCAGGGCCGGAAAGAAGGCTCACAAGAAATGGCGTTCAATTGAATCCGACGAGGACCGGGCTGCTTTTGTTAGCGCTCGAAACGTGTCTATTAAGGCTGTACGTCAAGCTAGAATCAATTACATGCACAAGTTTGTAGACAAACTGAAAAGTGCCCCTGCAAAGCGGTGGTGGAGGGTCGTCAATGAAGCCCTACTGCCATCTAAATCAACATCAATTCCCTCGCTTCATGTTGAAAGGATGATGATCCAGTAAGGCCAGGAAAAGGCAGATGTTCTTGCAGAAGCCTTTTCAAAGGTCTCCCAGCTTGATGAGGACGGAGTCTCCCCTCCCCCTTTCCGCCACGAACAGGTGCAAAAATCACCAGCGTTAACATAACTACTAGGAAGGTGCTCAAAACGCTAAGCCAGCTGGATATCACCAAAGCTTCAGGACCTGACAAGATTCCCAATCTCATCCTTAAAAGATGTGCCCCTGAACTTGCTGGTCCTCTTGCCTCTCTCTATAGACAATGCTTTGCAGCGGGATTATTCCCGAAAGCCTGGAAAACTGCTCATGTGGTCCCTGTTCCAAAGGCAGAGTCTGACCTTACTATTGTAGGATCATATCGTCTAATAAGTCTGCTATCCTGCGTAGGTAAAGTTTATGAAAGTGTCATTAATAAGACCCTTTACCAATACCTCGAGTCACATCTGTTGTTGGCAGACACGCAATACGGTTTTCACAGAAAAATGTCTATGTTAGACTGATTGATTGCACAGTATCAAGAGTGGGTTGAGCTCCTTTCTCAGGAACACGATATTCGCCTTTTCTCCTTTGACATTGCAAAAGCCTTTGATCGTGTATGGCATAAGGGACTTCTTTGTAAACTGAAAGCCTATGGAATTCATGGTCGACTATTTGACGTGCTTGCTGACTTTCTTCATCAACGATCGTTGCAAGTTGTCCTCGATGGAATCATATCAAAAGAACACCCAATTTTATCAGGAGTACCACGAGGAAGTATTCTTGGGCCAACTCTTTTCTTGGTGTTCATAAACGACCTAGGGGACAACTTTGTTAAAAAAAAAAACCTCACCACTTTGCGGATGACAGAGCAACAAAAACATCAATCGCAAAATACGAAGATCCTAGTGAACCCCATAAGGAGCTTCAGGCTAACCTGGTGAAAATTGAGGCGTGGGCAGATGCATGGCTTGTAAGTTTCAACACATCGAAAACGAAAGAGCTCCTAATTTCTGAGGCACGTAATATGAGGGTTCATCCTGATTTGGTCTTCAAAGGAGAGGTAATAACGCGAGTTGATACGCTGCGCCTATTTAGAGTTAATTTCTATTTGGATCTCTCATGGACTGAGCATCTCGGTAAAATTAGATCCTCTTGCAAAAAGGAATTAGGAGTTATCCTAATATGCAAAAGTCTTCTCCCGGATGATTCTATTCTGCCGCTTTTCAATTCGTGCATCAGACCTGTCATGGAATATGCATGTCCTCTCTTCGCTGGTGCACCAAAAAGCCACATCGGTCCACTCCAACATATTCAAAATAGAGCAGTGCGTGCAGCAACCTCCGTCAACACGAAAGCTAAAACCCCACAGCTGATCCAGGAACGTTTCGATGTGACGTCCATGTCGGTTTTCCATAAGTACTTGTACAACCCTCCATCGGAGGACCTATGGAAGCTCGTTCCTGATAAGCCCTTGCGATCAACTCGCCGAAGTACAGCTCTTCAGGACTACCTTGAGCACGATACTCCCCGCCAAGAATATAGGAAAACCAGTTTCACCCGGCGATCGATTGCAACATAGAATAGATTGCCGGCAGAGGTAATCCCAAAACATTCCTCCCTTGACGCGTTCAAGAGAAGGTATAACAAGTACCTCGGTGTTAGAAAATGAGGTAACTACCAGGACTAGCGGCAAATCATCATTTGTGATGGAGCCGTGAAGCCTGTAATAATAAAAAAAAACTCACCAAAAAGGGGCGTGCTCTTGATAGAAAGTGTGCACTGGAATCCAATTTGTATGTGAGTCTTAAAGGCATTATCTACACAATATGAACTCGTTCCCTTTGACGTCCATGATGTTAATGAATATTCAGATGAATAGGACTATATGTAGGGCTATATAGTATGAAGCGTTCCAAATAAGGTGTGAGGGGGGAAGCTCCCCTCATATTGCCGAGATGATGTTTTACTTTGGATAAACATCCTTTAATTCAAAAAAGCAAATACGCTAAACAAGAACATTCTCTCAAGGCAATGCTGTGCAAAAAAAAGATTTGGATTTAAAGAGTTTGGTTTGAAGGGACGATAGCTATTAGCCACAGGAAATGCTATTAAAATAGAACAGATATTAAGTATTAAAATATTTTTTTAAATCAAAGTAAAGAGCGGGCATTAAAACTTGAAACAGATAGAGATTACTCCGCATATAATGGAGGCTTTCTCCCCCTCCTCTTCTAATCAACCTTTCGTAATTTACACTAAATTTTGAGCTTTTGTCCTAAGTTTTTAAGAACTACTGCTCAAACACATGGGTGGTTGAAGTGTAGTGAGAGTAATTTTCAGAGCGCCATAAAGTTCTAGTGTATAGAATGGGGACTAAGGAGGGGGTAGCCCCCTCAGATACGGAACAATCTATGTCCATTTTTTGTTTTAGTGTCGCTCTTTACTTTCATTTAAGAACTCTTTTTTTAATCCTCTTAAAGACAACTGCGAATGATATCCGAACAAATAAAGAGCAGCTTGTTTATTAAACAGATTTGATAAGCTGGAAAAAACTTAAGTGAAAAAAAAAAATTAAAAGGTCGACAAATTTTTGAAGAATTGGTCTTAGAAATCATCACCACCCACTAATAGCTGCGGAAGGGATTGCATGTATCCCTTTTTTACTCAACAGCAGTAACGATAAGCTAAATTCCAAACTCTAGGGATTTCACCGATATTTTTAAGAACCCACGTATTGCTACTCCCATTGAAATGCTGCTGTGTCAATAGCACATAAAATGACATTTCATCTTCTTCTGTTCATATCATTTTTTGGTACTTACATGTTATAGCGACCACGCCAAAAAAGTGAAATTGGGTTAATCCTAATGAAATATACCAAAATATGATGAAACATAATACTTTAGTAACAAAATTATGGGAAATACAACAGAGAATTATGGAAAGCATGCCGCCCAGAATGCATCATATTAAATACCAAACCTAACGGAATATTTAATTAAAATATAATTAAAATATCTAATTAAAATATTGCATAGTTACGGTTTATCTGGCTCAGACTATGCTGATTATCTCGGAACGGACACAGAAAACCGATTTCATTACAGATCAAGAACAAAGTGCGGTCGCTATAACACGTAAGTACCAATTTTTTAAGCATTACGTGGAAACCCAGGCTCGGTTGCTTCAGTGAACAATACAAATTATATATGGTAGTAATTTATGTTGATAAGAAAAGTGGAGCTAAAAAATTTTTAGTCGCGTGACAGTGTTAAATGTTGTCATTTATTACTTTTTCTGATTAAAGCCAATGGGACGTGGGTATTGATGCTTCATTCGATTTGTAAAAATGCATAAAGAATATGAAGGGGTATCTCAGACGTAACCAATCGATTCAGAAGGGCTGTTAAGTGCATTTGCTTTATCCAACTCAAAACCTAGAGAAAATATCTCGGAAGTTTTTTTTTTTTAAACTACATGAAGCATTTATTGTTGGCCCAGAAAATACTTACAGTTATTTTTCTTTTATGGCCACCAAATATTAACCCTTAACTCATGAATTGCTGCTTTAAGGCTGAACATTTATTCTCAGATGTAATTTTCGTTTATTTTCTATCGCATTTTATACAAATTTTATCTTGAAAGGGGGAAATAAAAGTACTATGTTCAATAGTTTACATCAAAAAGTTATCCTCATGAACTATAATTACCATTTAGTTTGCCAATAAGGGCCGAAATATCTAGAAGCTTGACAATCATCTTCAAAATTATTTGTGACTGCAAATAAACCCCCTCGAGACAATTGGAGGCAAGTGCCAGGGATCTTCGTAAATCAAGAGTTATTTGACACTCCCGAGATAATGGAATTTCTATCTGGAGTGAAAGTTCTTTACTGCAAATCGACAGACCAATTCTCCCATTAAGATCCCTGGTGAATTTTCAGAAAACTAATCCCAGAGCATCTGCAGGGAAAAGATAAGGATGTGAAATAGGATTTGAAATCGACGCAAATCCTTCTCTTTCCCTGCAGACGTTTAGTATCCTTTTATAGGGGCTAATAGGGAAAATCCCCTTGCCCAAAGAAGGGGAAATACTTTTCTCTCATAAAGCATCTTCATATCGGTTAGAAGGGTTGAAAGACAGACTACAGTTCATCTTTAGGGCATATTGAAGATGACTGTAAAACAAGTTTTTTAAGTAAAAGAAAAAAGAGGAAAATGCTTGTTACAATTTTTTGGACCAATTGTAAAAATTTCTAGATTTTTGGGAATAAGAAACAAATTATTGTCAATGCACATTGGTTTTTTTAACCAGTGCTCAAGGCTATCTTTTTTCCTCCAGGCCCAATTTATATTTACGGTATACTCAAGATGATTGTGAAAGCGAATATTTTGAGTAAAAGAGAAAAAAAGAAAGCTGCATGTTAAAATTTGGTTGGTAGAAACATATGTTGGATCAATTGTAAAAGTAGCGAGATTTGTCGCGAAAATAGTCATAAATACTTGGAAGCAACATATTGTCAATGTATGTAAGTTTTTCAAAATCAGTGCTCAGGGCTAAGTTTTTATTCAAGGCTCTAGTTTGTGTTTAGGTAATATTCAGGTTGACTGTAAAAGCAAGAATTTTGAGTAAAAGAGAAAAAAGAAAACTGCGTGTTACAATTTTTTTGGCGGATATATCTCTTAGACCAACCGCAAAAATTCCGAGATATTTCGGGAAAATAGCCAAGAATACTTGGAAATAAATTGTTTTCATTGTACATAGGTTTTTCAAATTAGTGCTCAGGGTAGGGTTTTTAATCAAGGCTCCAGTTTGTGTTTAAGTAATATTCAGGATGACTGTGAAAGCAAGTATTTTGAGTAAAAAAGAAAAAAGAAAACTGCGTATTATAATTTTTTGATGGAAATATCTGTGAAACCAACCGTAAAAACTCCGAGATTTTTTTCGGAAAAACAGACCTAAATCCTTGGAAACAAATTATTGTCAATGTACATAGGTTTTCAAATTAGTGCTCAGAGCAAGGTTCTGAATCAAGACTCCAGTTTGCGTTTAGGTCGGTTTAGGTAATATTTGGTAGAAATATCTGTGAAATCAATCGTAAAAACTCCGAGATTTTTTCGGGAAAACAGCCACGAACGCTTGAAAACAAATTATTGTCAATGTACATAGGTTTTT
>JAQQPU010002345.1:0-14472 GCA_029168905.1 Artemia sp. Kazakhstan ARC1039 | reverse complement strand
CCCCCCCCCCCCCCTAATGTGCAAATATATAGCCAAAATTTGTTTCTAAACTCTTATATTTTTATCCTATTTTGTTTTACTTCATTAGCATCAACCAAACTTCATTTTTTGCGTGTGTTCTAGATAGTACAGAAGTACCGATACTTTAGCCTGTTGACCCATCCCTAAAAGTTTCGTTTTCCTAACCTAACCCCTTTCCAAGGTATCCAAAAGTAGCTAAAGTAGAACTGGTACTGTTCTATTAGCTGTAAACCACGCAAGATAGATGATAAAAGAAACTATTCAAACAGGTTCTCTCAACGGAGATTTGGATTGCAAACAGTGGTTTCTAACTGTGTTTACAACATTTAAACTTTAATTTTTTGGGGTTTAGGGGGGAAAAGGTACCTAGGTTAGGTTACGTATTTTATATATGCTATGCTTTACCTCCCACCCCTCTTAATGTGCAAATATAGTACCGAATTTTATTTTTAAACTATTAAGTTTTTATCCTATTTTATTTTATTCTGTTAGCATTAACCGAACTTCACTTCTTGCATGGTTTAGAGCTAATAGAATAGTGCCTTAGAATTTTACCAATCTTTTTTTGTTTATAAAAATGTACTATCTTAAACATTTTGGGAAACATAAAACACAAGTTATCAATATTAATAAACTAAACTGAATACTTACCATCACAATCAGAATGTCTTTTCTCTCTGATCTGAATGTCCCCTAGATAAAATCGTCGCTTCGTCGTTTGAAGGTCTTAACATTAAATTTACTTCTGTATTATACGTTTGTAGGTAGTTGAAGGAGAGGATTTTTTGTCAAATCGATCTTAAATCATAAGATTCGAAAACAAATTAGGTCTTGGGAGGAGGTTTAATTGCCCTCCAGTCTTTCTGGTCTCTTAAAAAGGACACTAGAACAAAAGAACAACAAATAGAAACGCATCCGTGATCAGTCTTCTGGCAAAAACATAAATTCCACATTTGTGCAGACAGGAGATCATAACTCCAACAATAACATTTTCTGATACGCAAAATCTGGAAGTCTGATTTACATTAAGATTTATTGACTTTTTGGGGAGTGTTTCTCCCTTTTTTGAAAATCAGGCTCCCTGTTTTCAAAATTCCTTTTTCTTTTAAGGGTTGAAGCCCTTGGTGGGCAGATATTAAACGTAATGAAATTTATATATTTGAAATCTACATAAAAACACAATTCTTATCAATTGTTATCAAAATTGCATTTTGAGTTTCGGTTACAATTGAGCTGAGTCGCTCCTTAATTACAGTTTAACACTATGAGTCCAGTTGAAATGTGCACCATTTTAGAACAATCTCTTTTTTGGGGAAGCTTTTGGTTCCTTTACGTGTACGTAAAGTGTACGTAAAGGACTGAAATACCCTTACAGGCGTCTTCTTTTCTTCGATATATTTGCTTACTTGGTTATTCAGTGGAAGCAGCAAATTTATGGCAAATCCATGGAAGAATTTTTTTAACTCAACCATGTAAGGAACCTTGCCTCCCTGAGGTTGGGGAACAATGACTGTCCCAAGTCCGTTAAATGAGGAGGGTTGGGCTGTGGAAGAAAAAAAGATACCTTGATACTGGGAGAAAAAAAGATACCTTGGCTTATTTAGATGATGTAATTTTGTTTAGTGAAAACCTCGAAGACCACTTAGTCGGACTTAGAAAAATATTGGAGAAGTTTGAAAAAGCAGGCTTAAAATTAAAACCAGAAAAGTTAAAAATAGTAGTGCCAAAACTAGTTTTTCTTGGGCATCTGATAAACCAAGGTACTATTTCACCAAATCCAGAAAAATTTACAGTCATAGAAAATTTACAGCCACCTAAAGATCAAAAAAGCTGCAGATCAGTTTGTGGTTTGTTAAGCTATTTCAGACGATATATTAGAAATTATGCAACAACAGTACAACCTTTGGCAAATCTTTTGAAAAATCAGGTAAATTTGAATGTCCAGCGGACGCAAAATAAGTGCTGGATAAAATAAAAAGGCAATTGTTACAGGCACCTACACTTAAACCACCAGATATGTCACAAGACTTCTGTTTACAAACAGATGCGTCGGGGTAAGGAATTGGAGCCATATTATTAAACATAAATTCGGAAGGAGGAGAATCAATAGTCCTATACGCCAGCAGGGCTCTGACGGAGAAGGAAAGAAAATATTCGACGGTTGAAAGAGAATGCCTAGCAGTTGTAGTTTTTACAGAATATTTTCGACAATTTTTACTTGGAAAAAAATTCATTTTACGCGTAGACCAAAAATAACTAATTTGGCTACATACGATCCAAAATACTTCAGCAGGGCTGACACGGTGGATACTACGTCTGCAAGCATATTCATATACCCCAATGACACGGAAGGAAATTTGATAACAACCATCCATACGAACTTGATGGGGTAGAAATTCTATCTAATGAAAATATTTCGAATCATCAAGATAAAGATGATTTTTTTTTAGCGATGAAATACTTTTATCAAAAGGAACGGAACTGCCAGAGTACTTTAAACATTTTTTAAAGGCCTTAGATAATTTTTATCTGGATGAAAGCAAAAATCTTTTGGTAAGATATTACAGACCATCGCAAGAATATAGAAAAAATGACTTAAAAATTATTCCAGTAATTCCAAAATCACTAGAAGGGGAAATTTTACAGATGGCACACACAACTATTGGCTATCACATGGGAGAAGCAAAAACTATTGGGAGGCTAAAAGAAAATTTTTATTTTCCAAAGTGTACTCAAAAGTTCAAGCTTTCATACAAAGCTGCCAAGTGTGTGCCAAACAAAAGTCGCCACCAAAGACCCCTAGGCCGAATTAGGTCTATACCCCACCCCTTCAGGGGTAGGAGAATTAATGTCAATAGACATTCGGGAGACAGGAAGTTTGCCATTTTCCAGGGAAGGAAACAGGTGTGTGCTAACCGTAGTTGACCATTTCAACTCATATTTATACGCTTTTCCAATTAAAGACGAAAAGAAAAAAAAACTTTGCGAAAGTTTTAGTCAATCGCCTATTTTTGGAGCACGGAATTTTTCCTAGAATTTTACTTAGTGACAAAGGGCCATGTTTTAGAGCCAAATTATTTGACTTAATTACAGAATATTTGGGGGTTAAGCGATGGTTTACCTTGTCTTATATGGCCTCCACTAATGGAAAAGTTGAACGAAAACATAGGGAATTAGCTTATATACTGGGGATACACGCAACAGTGGAGAATGAAAATTGGGATGAACACCAACCATTCGTAGTCTTTGCAGTAAATACGGCTTTTTCACGTTCTTTAAAAGAACCACTATTTTTTTACAACATCAAAGAGATCCCAGAATTTGTTTAGATGAAATACAAAACGATAGAATATATTACAGTCTAGACCAATATAAGTAAGAAATGGTGATGCGAATGAAAAAAGCTATGGAACAAGTTAAAGACAATTTGGAAGATGTGAAAACAGAACAAAAAGAAAAATATGACAGAACAACCAAAAATAAGACAAATTATTGTTTAGCAGATTTGGTCTATGTATACAAAACCAACCTAGAAGGGACAAAAAAGTTAAAACCGAAGTGGGACGGGCCCTACAGGATTGTAAAAATTCTACCAAATAAATAACTTATGTTTTAAAATATCAGTATAATGAAAAGGAAGAAGTAGTACACCATAATTGAGTGAAAAAAAAAATTTTCAAAACCGTAGAAATCAGAGCCTATTCCTTCAGACGAAGAAATAGAGGAAACAATTTCACCAGTATATATCAGAAGACCATATGAATTTTATGACCTTTTTAACGACCGTAACAGTTGGGAGGAGTGGAAGGAGTATTTAGCCCAGTATTGGCTACAAACTCTCCACAACAAACAAGAGAAAAGGGAAATATTCGATGCTCATCGGAAACTAGCGATGAAAGCAATAAAGAAGAGCCTCAAACACAACCTAATAGTTTAAAACGTGATAAACCAAAGGTTAAATCCAAAGAGGAAGAATAATTGGAAGGAACCAATACATTAAATTAGACATTAAATTATACATTCATACATTAGACTCACATACAGTCTTAACACAAAAATGGCTTTTAGAACAAACGCCATCTACCAGACGCGAGCTAACAGAATGTGACACCGATAATTCTTCTACAGAAACACATATAACTAAACCTGGGCCATCGTTAATAAAAACTTCCTTAAGAGAGAGATTATGGAGAAAAGTAAAGACCCAGAAGGACAAAAACGAGTTCCTTCTTCAGCAGCACAAGTAGCTAAATCACTTATGAAAAAGGCCAAACGTCATGAGAAACAAAGATTAAAGACATTTGACGAGGCAACAAAACCGCGCTCGAATTAAGAACCTTGTGAATCAAACTATAGAGACCACGGAAAAACTTGCAAATATTATAAAGATGAGAAACAAAAATTTGGAGTCCTAAATTCAGACCAGAAAACGGAGAAAGGGAGAACAAGCGTAGCTCCCAGCCGATTAATATTTGAATAAAATAATGATAATGGAAACAATAAAATAAAATAAAACGAGTAAAGAGCCTCTAAAGAAATATCTATATTTTGATAACGTCAAAATTTCCTTCATCATATATCAAATAAATACGGTCTGATAGTAGAAATCAAATAGAGTGAAAACAATAGTCCCTTATATCCCAATTAGTCTACACATAGATTGTGCCTAGAAAGCCAACACAAACCTTATCATGGGAACAATTACACAGGGCGTTAATAGGTGACTCGTAACTTTTAATGGGTCTATTGAAACTAATTGAATTATACATATTTAGAATCAGCATTAAAAGACAATTCTTTTGATATGCATATTGAAAAAATTATTTTGGGGGTAATTAAAAAAAAGAAAAGAAGGAGTGTAGTCTACTGAAATAGGGTCATTGGAAGCTAGCAAATTTGGAGTTGAGCTCAATCACTGCTGGTCTCTCGTTGTTAAGTAAATGTGAAGCATCTACTGACCTTTGACTCTCTGAGGTGGCACTTTCAGTCGAATTTGGAAAAAATTGTTTTTGAAGAATTTTAAAATAATTATAATGGGAAAGACAGCAAGAGTTTACATTAATTTCGCGCCACATGTATAATCTAACTGTAATCTTATTATAAATAGTAAAAGGTATAACAAATGAATACTTACCAAACAAGGACAGAAACACCATTAACAGAAATAATCAGAGTGAGGAAATTGCAGGTGAAAGACACCAATGACAGGACCGTTTGCATTTAAAAACAAAAACTGCCAAACGTATTGTCATTGGGGGGATCCACCAAGCTCACCAAATATATATCAGAAATAAAGGTCAAACTAAAGAAGTTTTGGCCTGAATGTTCGAGTAAGATCATTGGACATTATAAAAAAAATAAATAGCATGTTCGAACAATCTCACCCGGGCACTAAAACCCATAAACCTTTAGAACAGGGAAATAGTCAAAACTATCACGAAAGGGACAAATTGCACTCAATGACTATATAAAACTAGGGCAAAAATTAAACTGAGGATAAATACCAGACGCGAATAATATAAGAGATTATAGGGAAACCGCAGCGGGCACTGATAACCCCTTTCGCTAAACAAAATTTGGCACGAACTAGGCATTATTTTTTTGTGAAGTACCTTAGACAAAGAATATGTGATTGCAATGAAAACCACAAAATTTTGCGGAAAACAGTATATCGTAAAAATTACATTTTTATGAAGAAATGGGGGCTAGAAAAGGCGGCGCAAAAACTTAACTATAATTGTTCTAAAAAATCAGCTGAAAATACAGTATTTTTCTAACACAAACACTTTCGGACGAAGAAATTTAAATAATTTAAAAAAAAGAAAAAAAATAGAGGTAATTATAATACAGTAATTATACGTGAATAAATAAATTTATAGGGCATGACACACGAATTCTCAACATCAATAAGCGACAAAGAGGGTTTAAACAAATTCATTAAAGCCAGTAAACGCCACCCCGTAGTGACAGAAGACTTTTCAAATTCATCTATATTAACCGTGTTACTACAAATCCTCTCAGAGGTAGGAACATATCCTAATATCAGCTTTTTGCGAAATTTAAAGGGGGTGGTAAAAACCAACACTAAAATAACGAAAGAAAACAAGGAATTGTTTCAAGTTTTAAAAGAACAAGCAGATTCAAAGAAACTTATAGATGTGTTTCAAAAAAGTAATATAAAATGGATACTCAGACTTTCAAATCACTCCTGTGAAGTGATACACAGCCTGGATCCGTTAATGAAAACAGTATACAAAGATAACGGGAAAATAGTAACCAATGAATTATCAGGGCTACGAACTTATTTTCCAAACTTTGGTTTAAAACCCCTAATATGCTGGACAGCCCTATACAGCGTAAGACAGCATATTTGGGGAAAAAAATTAAAAAATAAATAAACAGCATTTACAAGAAAACGGAGGGACATAGGGTAATATCAATTCCATTTTTTGTAGACAATGTGGAAGTTTTACTGGTGGGCTGTTTTATCGCTATTATTTTTGGGAAAAACTGCTAAGATGATGACAAAGACAAAATTAGAGGGCGAGAAAGTACAAGTGGCTGACGGTGGAATTATAATGCAAATACGCCAGGTGAGAATTGTAGAAAATTATTGGCAACTCCTATTTGAAATAGACTTAGATCATTTACAAAAGATGCTAGATACCATAAGGTTAAAAAAGGACGCTTATCAAAAGATAATCGAAGCCTTTTTGTTGAAAACCAGTAACCGAGAAGAAAAAATAATTTTGCGAAAAACTAGATATGAAAGGATTGCAAATATATCCCACAGCTTCGAGCAATCGGTGCTTGCAAAATTGTGCACAATAAACAGAAAAGTAGAAGCTATAATGCATGTGACGAAACATCGGACTAATGTTAATGTTCAATCACTAATAGAAGAACAAAATAAAACAGATATAGCTTTCGAAAATATACACAAATATTATTTGGAAATAATACATGCGAATATCCCGGAAGAAGAAAAGAAAAAAATATCGAGCAAAACATATTTTCATATCGAAAAAGAAAAAAACGTTATGGCTAGCACAGAATAAAAAAATCTCCAGTTTAAATTGGACACTAGGGGAAATTTACAATATATTCAGTAGAATAGAGAATTTACTGATTGATGAAAGTAAAGAAGATAACCCGCTATATGGAGAATATTTAGCGGCAAGCATGATAGAGCTAATGACACATCTATGTGATTATGACAATTCTAAGTGACTATGAAATAGAAGTTCAAAGAGCAATAGGGTTATTAAAGTTAGGACAAATTCCAAAACTTCTGTTTCCTCCAAAGGAGTTAAAAGAGATCTTACAAAGCATACAGTATATTGTATTAAAGGAAGGGTACCAGGAATTACCTTCGGGGTTAGACCCGATCGATCCCTTAAGCTGGTATGCTAATCTATTAAAAGCATCTTATTTTCTATTAGCGGGAAGCCTCCGGATAAACGTAAAACTATCCCTGTTTCAGAAACGGAGCTTATTTACAATGTATCAAGCTTTTCCCATTGCAACAGGGGGTCCACAAGGGTTAATAATCACCGTGACATCAACTTCAGCGCATGTACTAGTAGAAAACAAAGGAGAAAGGATAATTTCTCTTGAAAAAATTTGGGTCATGGATGTTTTAGAAAATGGTATTTTTAAATTAGAACTGACCAAAAAAGGACTAAAAAGGACAAAAAATGGGAATAGTTGAAATTGCTTGGAAAACATAATCCTAGAAAATCGATCAGGCATTCAGAAAATATGCCACTGGGAAGTCTCTAAACCTTCAGAAACAACTGAAGGAATTATAAAAATAAACTTATCCGAAGTATTGGTTTCAAATAATGTTACGCTAGATGGAACTTGTGTTCAAGACAGAGAAGTACCAAATTTTCCACTAATTATATCGACAATATCAGAATGTAACTTATGGCACAAAGATACAAATTTCATTCTTATAAGAGAAAATAGGCAAAGATCAGAGGAAAACGTCAGTAAATTAACTCAATTAAAAATTAAACCAATTTTACCAGGCAAATTAGAAGTTTTTTCAAAAAAAGGTAGTAAGCATCTAATAAAAAATTGGAAAAAGAGTTTTAAAGAACCTATTAGTTAGGCCCAAAT
Source organism: Artemia sp. Kazakhstan ARC1039 (assembly GCA_029168905.1). Classification (NCBI taxonomy): domain Eukaryota; kingdom Metazoa; phylum Arthropoda; class Branchiopoda; order Anostraca; family Artemiidae; genus Artemia; species Artemia sp. Kazakhstan ARC1039. Next base: position 6,327 of record JAQQPU010002345.1, on the reverse strand, counting down.
GCTGAAAGATATAAAACAAGAACAAGAAATAAATCTTAGTCAAGCAGAGGTTACACTGAAAGTAATAAGGGATGAAAGCATTCCATTCAATGAATTATTTTTAGTAGGGTGTATAATGGGCATAGTATGTGTAAGTTTATTTACACTTATGACAGTTTGGATTATTTATCAAAAGAATAAAATACAAGGTGTCAAGCAAGAAGTAACTGAATTACAAAAAAATTGACAGTAACGCCAAGACAATTACAAATGATCCAAGAATATGCAGAATACGCAGGAATTGCGTGCTAATTCCCAACACGTTCAAAATTCTTTTTTTTTTGGTGTTTATATATGCTCTATATAAGGAATATTTATTACAGATGAGAATTTGGACAATAATTTGCCTTTTTAAGCTTCTCCAGCTTATTACGGCCGAATTTAGGGTCGTAAAAGGAGTATCGTTTCGCAGGATGAATACCATCAAACCCATGGAAGGTTACTGGCAAATCGCCATTAGGTTTGATGCTTCAGCCTTACATGCCCTCCAGAACCAAATAACGGTACTTGCAAATAATCTGGAAATGACAAGAAGAGAATTAGAAAAACTTTTAACCCATCTCTATTCACACGCCCTCAGGTAGTAGGAAAAGAAATGAAAGTATCATTATTTCAAACTCAGGCAACATTGTTGTTCAATGTACTGAACAACCAAATCAATGGGGTTCTAGAAGATATAAAGAGAATGCTAATTACGCTGCAAAAACAAAACAAAAAGGAACCAAACAATACATCGGCCAGAAAGAAAAGAAGCTTAATCGGTATTGTAGGGTAAATCTCAGAATATATATTCGGTACGGTATCTGAGACAACGTGGAAGGAAGCAGAAAAACGTATAGGGGAAGTGGAAGTAACAAATCAAAATCTTCTACATTTGGTAGGTAAACAACTAACAATCTTAAAACATCACGAAACAAGGATATCAAAAATCGAGGAAAAAGTTAATCGGACGATCGATGCGCCTTACATTTTTAAACAGGAGATAACCAATGCAGTATTAATAACTCTAAAACGAATAATAGGAAATCAAAGCGAAATCATAGAAGATTTAAATCTTCAGATGACTCTATAGTTATTATCTAGTGCCATCATGGAAATATCCCATGAATTTAGTCAATTGGAGTTGGAGTTTCTAACCCTTTTGACAAAAAATTTACTAGAACGACTGCTAAACCCAGGTAAATTAATAAAAGTACTCAAAACCATACAGAGCCATTTGCCTTATCAATTGAGATTAGGACTAGAACCAAATTTCAAGAACATTCTATACTTTTATAGCATGGCGGAAAACTATTTACAAATTAAGCAAGGGAAGTTATGGATATCTTTAAAGGTACCTCTAGTTAAAAATGAAGAATACGCACTGTTCCAAATAAATGTTTTCCCTACAAAGTTGACGAACACCACAAGTTGGATTAGGATAAATAATTTGCCACCATATATAGCCATTTCCAACTTAAAATATAGGATACTAGAGCAACAAGAAATATTTAAATTTCAAAATGATAAACTACCCTTTTGAAACTTAGGGACTATATCACATCTAAGCGCAAGAAAAGTCTGTGCTATTAAACTTGGGGAGGAGATGGATACCTCAAATCCCCTACCAAAAGAATGTGATGTTGATATAGTGAGCGAAATTAATCTTGAACTATGGAAAAAAAATAAGTGAAAATGATTTCATATTCAGCTTTCCACAGCCCTATATGGCACAGTTGAGATGCAAAAATTCTTCAGGGTTGAGGAATACAAGAGATATACGGATAGAAGGGATGGGCCTGATTAATATTCCCCCATCCTGTCGTTTAACGACAAGAGAGACAATTATATCATCTCCAATTGTGGAAATTACGGAGATAAATATGGACAAATGGAGTATAAAACATGTACCCAACATAAATCTTTTTAAAGCGACAAATTTGGAACAAGATAATGAAAAAATTAAAATAGTACAAAAGATGATAAAGAAATTAACTGATATCTCCATACCGGAAAAAATAAAAGGAGAAACACCCAGATTTTTGACAACCCTGGAAAATCGAAATAAAAATATGGAAATTAATTATCCCATTTTCCAAACAGAAATAGAAAGAACCGCTTATTATAAAGGTTTATAAGCCTCTACTTGGGGATATTTCATAACTGCTATCGTGGTTCTGGGATTGATTTTATGTGGTTTTAAATATTGGTATTATAAGAAACATCAAATCCTCGGAGGGAAGGATGTAAGAAACCCTGTCTGCACAAAACCATAATCTATCGCAAGGAAACTAAATATAAAAAAAATGTATATCTACAACCGCAGACAATTCGGTTGGCACTATGAGTTCATAAATATGAAAGTAAAAGTGAAATTTATGATAGATACTGAAGCAAATTTTGTTACTATGTCAGAAATAATACTTGTTATTTTAAATAAATTAGTAATTAGAGTGTTTTACTAATCAAAAAAAGAGTTATACCACTTTTTAGTGCTGCTTTGCGAAAAATCGACTTGGAAAAAAAATGCTTTGTACTTTAAAGTAACTTCTAAAACTTTAACCAAATATATTTTTTTGATAAATATTGTTCTAAGTTTTGTTACTTAACAATGCATGTGTAAGTTTATTACACAATGCTTGTGTATATACTATGTTTTTATTTACTTTAAGTTTTAACTAGTGATTTAATTTTATATGTAAATGTTTGACTTCGATTCAACGTATAAATATTTATATTGTGAAATAATCCGTTAAGTATTAAGTTTGAAAAGAATAATTCAGCAAGAAACATAATATTTCGATTTAAGCGGTATATTATCTTTGGAGTAATTAAAAGTAGAGAAAAGTAACTGAAAGTAATTAAACTTTACAAAATTGAGTGTTACTTTTTACTATATATAGGTAACAAGTTATGCTTTATGTATATTCTAATGTGGATATTTATTTTAGATACAGCATAGTTTTTTTTTTTAAATCAATTTTTTCGGTACATCCTTTCGGGTCCATTTCTTTACAATCATTTTTTGACGTATTTTTGGAAAGTAACAAATTTTGAAGCCATTTTAACTGTATCATGATACTAAAATCTCATACCATCAGAAACCAAACCATACCTGATCAACTGATATTTTGGAAACTGTATGCAGCATTACAGACTTTGCTAACAGTTCATCGTAAAGTGAGATAAAAATCAGAACTTAATGTAGGAGTAGAAAATGTGCTACATAGCCTCAATAGCTTTATATTATTGAAATATCTGAAAATGCTTTGTGCTGGAAAAATATGTGAAAATTGAAAAACCAAAACTGTTATGTGTAATTTATCCAAGGCCTTTTTAAACCTGAAAAATAAACGGTATATCAACCACATCACACAGATAAATTAAATTATTAATGGGAATCAAATTTAAACTCAGATAATTCATAAACGTTTCTAATATAACTTGAAATCTAATTTAAGCAGAACCACTAATATAAGGCTTAAGTCGCTTGGGGTCAAGCTAAAACAGAAGATGCATATGAAAAGGGTAAAAAGAGTATTTTCCAGTCCTAGAGACAGAAAAAGAGAAACAAGGATGAATTTCAAAATTGAAATCCTTCGACAAAAAAAAGAACATGGCCTATATTTGACCATAAACATGACCCTAAGGAAACCCATTGAGGGTATATGCACATATTGACCAATAGATGGCAGCATAATAGCTGTAAACAAAATTAAGTTGTTTTAAAAGTAAAATATTGAGAGTTGGGACAACTCTTCTTTAAATGGGGAGTATTGTGGTAAAGCTTTCTAATTGAGTCAGTTTGGAATTTAGTAAAAATATATTAAGACGCAAATATAAAGTTTCGAAATACCACTTTTTATTAAGATAAAGATACACATCCTGGAATGTGTAATCTTGGAGGGAACTTGCTCAATAACCAATTTCCTGGCTAAGTGCGTCAATGAGCCGGATGGACACGGTTGGTTTTTCCTATATATACTCAGATTTTTGAGACTGAGGGGGGACTCTTTGACTTGCAGGGCGAACCTCTGCCCGTTTATTATCTTATTAGAAATACCTTGGAATATTGTCGGATTATTTTAAGTGTCTAAGAATCTTATTATATATTATTATAGTTTTCTGAGACTTCTGGTCTACTTGGGACAACCAGTCCCAGTAGAATATATATGTATTATTAGACCTTGTATCTGTATATGTTAACTGAATAAAAGTATTGTGTTATAGCCAACCTTTGTTCAATTTAAATTTTGTCCCTCAAAAATACCCAGATGGTAGTCCTCATTAGTCAGGTCATAGCCTAAGGCACGCTACCAACGTTTAATTACCTTAGGGCCATATTTTATCTCGCCTACAAAGGGAGAATAAAGGCAAAACCCACTACATCGCCTAAATACCATAAGAACCAGGTTGCCACACGACTCCCAAAAACAACATATGAGTGGCGCCCTGAGGGGAGGCGGAAAAGAGGTCGACAAAGACACACCCTATGATGGAAGTACGACCGGGACCTGAGAAGCGCGGAGCTGTCTCTTCAACCACAGTGGGAGGATGTCACGACTGCAGTTCAGTTTCGAGATGTCTGGCGAGGCTTCGTAGACGCCCTTTGAGCCATTCCTGGCTCAGGGAGATCTAAGGTCTAAGAGTTTTTGGGTCTCATTACAAAAATGACGTTCATCGGAAAAACATAAGTCTTTCCCACACAAGGATTTTCTTTCTTAATTAGAAAAAATTCAATTCAGAAAGCAATATATTTTCACCGTTAGTACTGTTAAGGTTAGGGTAGCATCTTAAGAAATTTTCTACCTACGGAAACTCATAAAAAATGTATTTAAAAAAAGCGATTGTAAAAGTTAAAAGATAATTTTTGTACATAAATTTCTGCGTGTTCATTTTGCAGACAGGAAAGCTCAAGTTATTTCAAAGTAAAAATATATTTACTTATTTTTATAGGTAATTATTTTTTTTATATCCAAAATTCAATTAGAATTCCCCTTTTTCTGCTATAATTTAAATATTTGAATTGAACTTATACTGAACATTTTACTTTCAATGGTCCTGTAGTCAAATTTAAAATGATATTCAAGAAGCTTCAAACTACTGTTGAAGTTCAAAACGTGTTGATTGATATAGCCTATTTATGGTGAGAATTACATTTTTTCTACTGAAAAGTACATAAACCTTCATAATTTCAATAATTTGTTGGAATTCAATAAGCAAGTCAAAATTCCAACAGAAAAGTTGGATTTTTTGGTGACTTGTTTGAATTAAATAAGAAAGTCACAATTCCAATAGAAACATTGGATTTTTTTACTTATTTGAATTCGAGCAAAACATTTTGTTGGAAATTTTATTTTTTACAGTGCAGCTTTTCCACTTGAGACATGACACCAAAAGCGCCGTTTTTAGTGCCATTTGAACTTGATGATGGTGGAATTTATAAGAAAGACGTAGATATGTGCAATATCTTTTATATGAGCTATAAAAGATCTACCAATCATGTTCTGGTAGCGTGCTAGTGCCACCCTTTGAGAAATAGCCCAAAAATTGCCATTTTAGTGTCATATGGCACTTGCAGATCGCATAATTTATAAAAAGAACGTAGATATGAGAAATAGCTTTTGAATGAGTCATTAAGAATCTCTTTGTGATGCTCTGGTAGCCCGCTAGACCTGTTGAAAAAAAAACGGGAGACAGATCAATACTACCGATGCAAAAAAGTGATTTTCCTTGTTGTTCAGGGAGGGGTGTAACTTCTCTGTACAAAGTTTTGACCATGTTGATTCCAATGGTATACTTTTCATTTTGATACGACGTTATTTTCGAGGGGTGTTGTTTTTTTCGAAGTCAAGATAAATTTCTTTTCGCAATAAACTCTTACTTTTAAGACGAACCGAAATAATAGTTAACGTTCCTGAGTCAGTGTCTGATGAAAATTTTTTTTCACTAGGCAGTTTTTTTTCCAAAAGGTGTTTTTTTAACTTTTGGTTACTATGGGATGCGGTTCTCTCTTTACTAGGTTGCAGCTGCCGCTGCAACCATGATACCTTGCTGGGACATGCTTTAAAAAAATGAGCCTAGGAAAGGAAGGAAAAAAACAACAGCGGATACCGATATTCCCGATACGATACATGCGATTTCAATGCGCACGATACCGATACGCACGATATCGATACACCCGATACCACATACAGCATTACCCCAGGGACTATGGAGGGCCATATCATCATCAAAACCATATATTTTGGACCTTTGAACTATGTTAAACAAAATGGCTATCTCAAAATTTTTATAGGACTAGCTTGG
>JAQQPU010002344.1:48784-68988 GCA_029168905.1 Artemia sp. Kazakhstan ARC1039 | reverse complement strand
ATAAATAAATAAAAGGATTTTTGAACTTGTAGGTTTCCGGAAGTTTCAATCATACTATGAAAACGAAAGAAAAAGGAAAAAAGAAAAATAAGGAGGAAAAAGGGGAAAACATTGTGAAAATCGTATTGATTATCCTCCTATAGTAAAAACCGATGCTTGATGGTGCGCGTGCGGCGTAGCCGCACGCGCAAAAATTTTTTTTGAGCATTTAGTAAAAACAGATGCGATCTAGTAAATTTTTCCTCTCCGATTTAGTAAATTCTTCCAGGTCAGAGTGGCAACCCTGGCATCAAACCTGGTGCCTGAAAATACAACTCTGGTAAGTATGAGTTTTCTTTGAAGAATAGACGAAAAAAAGCGCTTTCCTCCAAATGCTTTGAAATGTTTTCCTGTTATTTAAAGCCTCCATTTGCTGTTGGGTTGCTTTTAGCATTTTCAGCAATAGGTGGTTGTCAAGGTACCTTATGAACCCATCTGTTATATTTTGAAAACTTAGACTTTAGCCATGTTTTAGTGTCATTTTAGGCTAGCCTACCCTGTGTCATGCTCATATCCTAGAATTGCCATAGCCTATCATGTGTAAATCCTGCATTTCTGTTCTTTAAATTGAGCTCTGGCTGTTTCTTTAATACATGGGTATCATTGCATAATTCTGGCTATTGAGAAGGAAATCCTATAAAATTCTGAAACATCTTAAAAAAATCTTAAAATAGCCTAATATGGCTAGGCTACTTAGCCTTTATGGTTCCTAGAAGTTCTTCACTGTATCTCATTGTATCCCCAACTCCCCTAATGTGCAAATATATATAACCCAGATTAGGCTTATATGGTCTATTTCCCATACACCTCTGTTTTTGATTACATAATAGGCTAGGCTAGTTCAGGCACCAGCAGACAAAAAGATAATAATTTTTGGATCATCTTGCAAAATCTGTTTCATGGGTTGTGGAATCACTTCTATTCATATCAAACCTGCTGATTATGAATATCTAGGAATAAGTTCCTCCAAGGGGTGCCTAACCCCTAAAAATGACATGAAAAGTTAAAAACTGCTGTCTACCAACTTTTGCTTGCATTTTTGTCAGACTCACAGAACTAACTAGGGGATATATTTGCACATTAGGGGGGGGATGTAGGCAAATTTTATTTATGATGTAAATGAGAGGTAAGTTTTAACTTTACCCCACCCCCCTAAATGATTATTATATTTGGAGAGAGCATAAAAAAAGGTATCAAATGGTACACCTATATTCACTTTATTTGTAAATCAATAATATGATTTGGTAAATATTTACCAAGGCTTGGACTTTCAAGAAGAAGAAACAATTGGCAATTAAATAGCCTAAATAACAATTCCATACCACCATCTGTTAAAAGCCTAGCTAACCACACCCTCACAACAAGTATTGGAATAGTATACATCAAATATATATCAGGATTATACGTGAAAAATCTAAATCAGGATTATCTAGTGCCTAGAATTCAACAAGCTACTTCAGGACACAAATTTTAGTAACCTGCTATATTTAAGCATGCTCCACATAGAAAAAGAACATGTAAGAAGACTAAATAGTTTTAGTTGGGAATTCCATAATTTCTAAACAGAAAGAAGAAAAACTATTCTAATTTATTGGAAGAAATTTGTAATGAGAATGATTTTCATATTTGAATAGAGTATAGAATTCTGATTCAAATGGCATCACAACTTGTTAGTAAGCTCTTTACTCAATAAAACTAACCATTATCAAGTTCTGAACCTGTTCTATCAGTCTTATTTCTTTTCTCCTCCCCTCCTTTTGAATTGTTTTAGTTTAATCTCAATTTAAAATAGTACCAATATTGGGTAAATTTCTAGATGACAGTATTTATGCTGTCTTGGGAAGTAGTAGAGTTAGTTAGGCTAAATAAAATTTCCATGAATGAAATAAGGGTCTAGAATCCATTTTGGAAAGGGGTTTTCAAGCTACCATGTCTGCCTAGCCCTGATTTCTGGGGCTTAGAAGATTGCATAGAAGACAGGTACCATAGGTCAAATTGAAAGACACTACTAATACTACTAACAACTCACTCTGGCACCAAGTCACCTGAGGCCAGCACAGCTATGCATGCTCCTCTATCCCAATCTATTCAAAGCTTTGCTCTTTACAATCTCCCAAGAAATTCCCATTTCCCTTTAATCTTTTCTTACAACATTACCTTAAATTGCACTTGCTAGCAATAAGGATGAATCCTGTAGACGCTGGTCAATGATGATGGTGACTCAGCTCATTGGGTGCATCCAAAACTGTATGCCATGGCTTGCTGCATCAATCTCTGTCAACAGCTGACTTGAAGGCTTCAGTATTAGGAGACATGACTGCATTCTGGCTTAGGGAATTCCATAGGCCAACCACATGGTTGGTGAGAAATTTGCTTTGCATCCTGGTATTAGCATGTTTCTGGTAGAGCTTCAGGGGGTGCCCTCTTGTTCTCGACAAACTATCTAACTGGAATAAGTCAGAGATGATATTGTGGTTGCAGATCAATACATCCCCTCACTTATGTTGGTATGTGAGAGATGGTATATTGAGCCTCTGGAGTCTGGTAGAATATGGCAATTTTTGAAAACCCCTTATGCTTTTTGTTGCTTGCTGCTGCACCAATTCCAGAATCAATTGGTCAAGCTTGTTAACTGGCATGGAAATAGACATCCCAAATTCTAATTTTGGTTGGATCAGACCCTTTAGGAGCTTAATAATCATTGCAGGAGATCTACTGCATTGCTGGAGATCTAGCTTTGCTAAAGCTTTTCTGTCATCTGAATCAAATGCCTGCTCACAATCTATGAAACTGAGGATTAAAGGCATTTGATGACTCAGGCACTTCTCAGTTATTAATCTAAGAGTGAAAATTTGGTCAATGTCCTCTACCCTTCTTAAAACCACACTGTTCACCTCTTAAAACTTTATCTACAGCATCTTTAATTCTAAAAAGTATCATCATTCAAAGTAATTTACTTCCTACAGAAACTAGACTATGCCTCTATAATTACCTCACTCCCTCTTAGCACCTTTCTTATGAAGAGGTGCAATTAGAGTTTTCCTACAATTGCTAGGTACTTCCCCTTTTTCAAAAATAATATTCATATTCTTCAGTAACTTATGTCTACCCTCACAACCACCATATATAAAAAACTCATTTACTGCACTATCAGCACCTAGGTTTTTATTATTTTTTTAATCATTTTAGTACTGTCACTTATTCTTCTTCACAAAACAAATCTTTCTCTACATCCAAATTATCACAAACTTTTTTGTTCTTTTCTATATCTGTTCCTTTCATGGGCACCCATAGCATGAATTTTAGGGTGGGGGGGGGACTTACCTGGTCTAGTTGGCACTTCCAATGCTGTATAATTGGAATCTCAAGACAAAATACTATAGGCAGTGCAATAGCACAGCCTAAGTAAATTGTCTGATCAATATAAATATGCAAAAACCTGGAAGCCAATCAAAAAGTGGTATTAAATGTGATACACTAGACCCTCTAGCCCAGTGGTTCCCAGCCAATTTTTGTCCATGCCCCACCTTGACATTTATAAAATCCTGATGCCTCCCTCATGACATTTAATTTTTTCATTTGCAATTTTACATATATTTACCTTAAGGAAGCTCAAAAGGCCATTAACCTGGCATCCAACCAACTTCCACAGAATAAATCATCCATGAAAGAGGAAAGTGGAAGATAGATAAATAAATTAAGTTTCCCAATATATAATAGAGAACTGAAATGCAGAAATAGCAACTATTTGAACAAAATATTATTCTGAAATACATTGATCATTTCATTATTTAATTAGTAATAATGAAAAATAAAAATTGGGCTTGCCTTAAAGTGAGATCCTGATGTGTCATGTCTGTGACAGAGAGATTTTATATCAGGCTCCAATTTAGTCAAGTCTCTAGGCTTCTCTTTCAGTGATATCAAGGTGATTTCTTTTCTGTGATAACAAATAATTGAGAGTACCAATGCCAAATTCAGGTAAATATGAAGATGTGATAACAATTTTCTTGCTGACTTGGTTGAATGTGGGTAATTAGTTTCTCTCATCACAAAGCCACACCATCACTCCTTTTATTTTGAATATAGTTTTAACAGACATCTTTTATTTCCTAGAATTCTTCTTGGTACTGTATCCAAATATCATACATATTGACTAGCAGGGCTAGATTTATGACTAGCAGGGCTTTGAAACTTCTAGGCCCAAGTGTTTTTGCTGCTTTGTTTTAGCAAGATTTTTGGGGAATTCCCCAGAAATCTGAGGATAGTGGAAGCACTGAACAGAATGCAACTGATGAGCCAAAAGTAATGAAAGAGAGAAGTGATACTTAACTCTCAGCTGCCATTCTTGAATGCATCTGACAGTTTTTAAGGTGCCATGGAATTCCTATTATGTTTTAAATCCACTTTACTGTGAATAGGCAGTATGGTGGTAGAGTGCACCTGTCACTTTGACAATAAATCACATCAGTCCAGTTTTGTTAAGAAAAACAATCACTCAATGACAATTTATTGTGCACCCTGGTATTGTGTGCCCCTAGACCCTGGCCTAGTGGGCCTGTTGGTAAATCCAGGCTTTTCCATTAGTATTGATTGTGTCAATATGATGGAAAATCTTTTTTTTTTAGTAAATTGCTCCTTAAAATCACAGGTCATTATTTTCAAACAATCAATAATGACAAGTGCAGCAGCATTTGGCATCTCACATTTTCTTAGCCAATGAAACTGGTAAGCAATTTTTGTGAGAAATTTTTTTTTTTTTTGACATACCTCAGTAAATATAATGAAGCCAAGTATCTTTGTCTTTGCATCCACAAGAGTTTTATTTGATCCTTGAAGTTGTTTATTCAACATATTTAATTTTTCAAAAATATTTGTTAAATAACTCCCAAATGCTTTACCATCAACAATTTTCAGGTGCTTCATTTTAGGCTTGTCGCTTAAAGTTCACAATGAAAAACTCACAGATCCATGAGTCTTTTTAACCAGTTCCCCTTTGAGAGCCACCTTACCTCAGTGTGAAGTAAAAGTGTCACATAGCCTGCATTTTCATAAAATTGTCTGAAGAGATGCTAGCATTTTGTATATGCTTTGATATAATTGATACATTTTACAACAGAGTTTAGCGTCTCAACAAGGACAGGAATAATATTTCTGGCAACTAAGTTCTTTCTATGAATAAAATAGTGCATTAGAACCATTTCTAGGTTACCATCTTTTGTTAATTTTAAGTAGCCTTTTTTTGTCAATCATAAGAGGAGCACCATCTGCAGCAAAAGTTGTTGTGTTGTCTAAAGGTACATTATCAGTGTGTAAGTAATTATTTAGCTCACCATGTATATCAGTGGCAGAAGTGGTGGTTTCTAATGATTTGCAGGATACCTTTCTTAAGCAAAATCACCTTTATCAGTATATCCTGCATATACTAGCAGTACAACCTCACTCCCTCTCATCCATTTGCAGTTGATTCATCCATTTCTAATGAGAAGTATCTGGATTTCAACAAGTTTTGTTTCAAAATCCTTACTCATTTCACATGTTTTAATGATGCTTTGCACCACAAATTACTGTTCTAGGCCATTCACCAAATTCATTATTAACCAAATAAATAAAATGAAATTTCTTGAATTCTGAATTTCTACTAAACTTAGACTCTTTCCTGCATAATACTTTCTTTAAGTGTTGTCTTGTTTAAATAGTTTTTGAAAAGGGATGCAAATATAAGGAAAACTGCACTTTCTCATAAAGAAATCGGAAATCTCACCTGCTTTGCAATGGAAAATACTTTTCCAAACCATTCACTTGCTTTATAAAGAAATTGTCACCATTTTGTATTATATTTTAAGAATATATGTGGGCATGCTTTTGATGGCAAGTTTTTGTAGACAGCTCCCATTGAGAAATGGGCTGGTAAACATTAATTTTCATAGGTAAACATAGATGGCTATTGCTAATTATCAATTTGTCTGAATATGAAACTGCCCAAAGACTCAGTCTTTGGTATAGTCACCCAAAGGATGCACGTCCTGCCTGTGATCCTTCAAAATATTCCCATCCCCCACTGGTGGGGCGTGTGCCCCACCTTGGGAATCATCACTCTAGCTCTTTCAAAGGGGACAACTGTATTGTCTTGTGCAAAAGTTTCAATAGCCCTGTGCAAGTTGCCTAGAATTGAAGACATTTGTGTTTCTGATTATGAACCAGATTGGGGATTAGAAAGTAGAATTCCCAGTTTAGAATACTTTGACCATCATTTACAACTAATGAAATCCATTCAGATATGACAAAGATGCCTTGACAAACATAGTGACCCATGAAATGGCAGATGAAGCAATGACTATTATTTGTAAATACTGCAGAAAACGTTGGCCTGAAAGCTATTGGAAGTTTTTCTGAATGGAAAAATATCCTGTTTCTCAGCATGAAGGTTAAAACCCTTGAGACACCCAAAAACTGGTTTCAGCCACCAAAAGTGTAGCTGTCACAGCATTTCTGAAACTGGACATGATTAAAAAGGTCATATTGGCATCCCAAGTTGGTCAAGTCTCTCCAGTGGATGTTCTGGAGGAGCTCCTATCATGCAAATTGTTTACAATTGGTAAAGAAGAAGAAAGGGTTTTAAAACTAAATAGTGGTAGTAAATAACCTTTTGCTGGATCTATTTAAGACCAATTCTAATACTGACCCTTTGCTAACTGTAGTTTTAGACAGGGAAATGAGAGTGGCTGTGGATTTCATGTAGTATTTTGATCTCAAAAACCAAATGGAAAAGAGACTGAAATGTTTCTCTCAAAGAATATTTGAGAAACTCTAGAATACTCCATTTACTGGTGATAGACAGTTATACATGTTTGCTAATACTTACACTAGATGTTCTGGCAAGAAGGACCCATCTAGACATGTTGTCTTCCTGAAAAATGGTAGCTGGTGCCATGAACAAAGAGGCAATAAATTGTTGGCAGAAAAATGTTTATGACAGATATCAATGCTATTGAGAACTTAAATGTTCTTCACTAAGATTGTTGATAGAAAACAAAGATTATCAAATTGGCATTTGAAGAACAAAAGAACCAGCACATTTCTAGAAGTGATTTTAGGATTTTTCTGGGAGGAGATCTCTCAGAAAGAGTAACAAATAGATGAAGTTCCTGCCATTATTGCAGGTCTAGGAAACACCCAGGAGGATGCTGACACTTGTATAATGCTTCATGTTGCATCTTACTTGTGAAATATCTGTTCAAAAGTTTTTTTTGTCCAAATAACTCAGACATTCTTGTGGTTTTGTCTCAACATTACTAACTGCTGATTTTGCAATCTCAGCACTGCTTTTTACTCCAAGGGCAAAAAGACATTTTTGAGCACAAGTTTGAAGAGGGATTATTGAAAGATGCAGGAAATTCAACCAAGAGAATTGAAAGTGATGTTTCAGTGTGACATTATTGTGTTTAACTTAGTTTGAACAAGAACTGACACAATTTGTACAGGAAGCTGGTAGTTGCCTTGTAAGGTAAAAAGGCTGGTGACTTCAATTCACTCAAGATCTTTGGGTTTCTTTTTTATGTAAGAAGAAATACCTAAATAAAATTTTTCCAATAGAAAACACCTTCTGGCTTTCAAACCTCTTCCAATTATTCACAGCCTCTTCAACTTTGGATGGGTATTCAGTGAAACCCAGGATGTGATACAATCGACTAGTTACTTGCCTTTGAGACCACCCTTAATGCAGTGAATTTTGTCATATTGCTCTTGTACCAATGATTGTAAGGACTACAAAAAAAAAAAAAAAAAAAAAAAAAATGTAGGTTGCTGTGTAGTTGGGGAGCTGTAATTGCATTGGATTCTAATATCAAATAGATGAAGTTACTGCCATTATTGCAGAGCTAGAAAACAGCCAGGAGGATGCTGAGTCTTGCATAATGCTTCATGTTGCATCTTACTTGTGAAATGTCTGTTCTATAGTTTTTGTTTGTCCAAATGACTCAGACATTCTTATAATTTTACTTCAACATTACCAACTGCTGGTTTTACAATCTCAGCACTGCTTTTTTCTTCAAGGGCAAAAAGACATTCCGGAGCAGAAGTTTGAAGAGGGATTATTGAAAGATACAACAATCTCAATGAAGAAAATTGAAAGTGATGTTTCAGTGTAACTTAATTTGACCAAGAACTGACACAACTGTGCAGGAAGCATATTGTTGCCGTGTAAAGTAGAAAGGCTGGTGACTTCAATTCGCTCATTATCTTTGGGTTCCTTTTTTATGTAAGAAGAAATGCCTAAAGACAATTTTGCCAACTGAAAACCGTTCTGGCTTTCAAACCTCTTCCGATTATTCACTGCCTCTTCAACTTTGGATGGGTATTCAGGGAAATCCGAGATGTAATACAATTGACCAGTTACTTGCCTCTGTGACCACTTTTAATACAGAGAATTTTGTCATATTGCAGTTGTACAAATGATTGTGGTTCTTGTTGTGGTTGCAAAGGAATACAGCTCCCTAACTGTGTAGTTGGGGAGCTGTAATTGCATTGGATTCTGATGATGATAGTCATTTGGATGTAATTATCTGTAAATATATTTATTTTGCTTTGCGGTCAATATTTATTTATTTCTAACCTGTCAGACAATACGAAAAAAGTATACAGAGACAGGGTGCAAAATAGAGAAAGTAACAAATAAAGGAAATAACAAAAAAGACATCACAAGGTTTATCAGAACAATTAATAAAGATCATCTATAAAAAACTGAACAACTGTTACATACATACAACTTGAAACATTGCTGTATAAGAAGGAATTACCATAGATGAAAATGGATTTCGTGGTTAAGTTTCAAAATCGCACTGGAATTTTGATTTCCAATTGAACAAGCCCTCTTCAAAGTTAATGCAGAAATCTTTTCCATAAAAATCATATGTTTTTGCAATGGACAACTTGCATAAATTAACGCCCTTGTCCGAGGGACTTCTGGCAGGATGGTAACCCTGGAGCCATGCTTATTTGACCTTCAGTCTATTCTGAACAAAATGGGTATTTCAAAATTTTGATTTAATGCATTCAGGGACAAAGAGCTTATGGGGACTAGCCATCCAGACTCTTAAAAAGTGACTGGATTATAAATATTAATTTGCAATCAAATGAGAATCCCTCAAAGCTTATACAACCTCTTCTTCCATATGAAGTGAGTCTGGGAAAATAATAAATCATTGAAACCTTATGGCTCTTTAGTATAGGCAATGCTATAGTATTCCATCTGATACAATTCTTCTCAATGTACTTCAATGTTTTTCTTTTTTTTTGTCGTTGTTTTTTGAGTAGTTGAGACTTAGACAGGGACATCATTTCCAACATACAAACAGAAAAAAGACAAACACTGGGACTAGCAAACACCAGCCCAGACACGCAAGAAAAGAGAGTGAGAGAGAAAAACGCATACAAACACATAGATTCAGACACACAAACAGACAAAGACAGGCACTGTGACAAGCAAACACCTGCCAAGACACACATGCAATAAGAATGAGAGAGACAAAAATACATAAATACATAGATTCAGACATACAAACAGACAAAGACAGGCACTGGGACAAGCAAACACCCGCCCAGACACATATGCAATGAGAGAGATAAAAACACAAACAAATACATAGATTCATATTTACAAACAGACAGACATGCACTGGGATAAGCAAACACCCGCCTAGACACACTGGCTTAAAGAGTTAGAGAGATAAAACCCCATACAAATACATAGATTCAGACATACAAACAGACAAAGACAGGCAATGGGACAAGCAAACACACGCCCAGACACACATACAATGAGAGAGACAAAAATACATACAAACACATAAATTCAGACATGCAGACCAACAAAGACATGCACTTGGACAAGCAAACACCTGCCCAGACACACAGACTTAGAGAGTGACAGAGACAAAAACACAAACAAATACAGATGTTCAACCATACAAACAGTCAAAGACTGATACTGGGACAAGCAAATACCCACCCAGACGTACAGTCTTGAAGAGTGAAAGAGACTAAAACGCATGCAAACCCATAAATTCAGATGTGCAAACCAACAAAGAAAGGCACTGTGACAAGCAAACACCCAGCCAGACACACATGCAATGACAGTAAGAGAGACAAAGACACATGCAAATACATAGATTCAGACATACAAACGGTTAAAGACAGATGCTGGGAGAAACAAACACCCGCCCAGACACACAGGCTTAGAGAGTGAGAGAGACAAAAATGCATACAAACACATAAATTCAGACATGAAATATTCAAAATATAAATATATATATCTTCAATTCAATCTTCAATTCAATCAAATAGTCAAGTTCAGAAATAACTTCATTCAAGTTAGGGTCATTTAAGTTCACTTAGCATGGTGTGCTACTCTCTAAGCCAGTGTGTCTGGGTGGGTGTTTGCTTGTCCCAGTGCCTTTCTTTGTCAGTTTGCATGTCTGAATCTATGTATTTGTATGTGTCTTTGTCTCTCTCATTCTCATTGCATTTGTGTCTGGGTGGGTGTTTGCTTGTCCCAGTGCCTGTCTGCCTGTTTGTATATCTGAATTTATGTATTTGTATGTGTTTTGTCTCTCTCATAGCATATGTGTCTTGGAAGGTGTTTGCTTGTTTCAGTGCCCGTCTTTGTCTGTTAGTATGTCTGAATCTATGTATTTTTATGTGTTTTTGTCTCTCTCACTCTCATTGCATGTGCATCTGGGTTGGTGTTTGCTTGTCCCAGTGCCTGTCTTTGTCTGAGTGTATGTCTGAATCTATGTGTTTGTATGCGTTTTTGTTTCTCTCACTCTCTGTACCTGTGTGTCTGGGCTGGTGTTTGCTTCTCCCAGTGCCTATCTTTGTCTATTTGTATGTCTGATTCTGAGTATTTGTATATGTTTATTTTTCTCTCACTCTCTATGCCTGTGTGTATTGGCGGGTGTTTGCTTGTCCCAGTGTCTGTCTATGTCTGTTTGTATGTCTGAATCAATGTATTTGGATGTGCTTTTTGTCTCTCACTTTCTAAGGCTGTGTCAGGGTGGGGATTTGCTTGTCTCAGTGCCTGTCTTTGTTGGTTTGTATGTCTGAATCTATGTATTTGTATGTTTTTTGCCTCTCTCACTTTCCGTGCCTATGTGTCTTGATGGGTGTTTTTGCTTGTCCCAGTGCCTGTCTTTGTTGGTTTGCATGTCTGAATTTATGTGTTTGTATGTGTTTTTGTCGCTCTCACTCTCTAAGCCTGTGTCTCTGGGTGGGTGTTTGCTTTTCCCAGTGCCTATCTTTTGTCTGTTTGTATGTCTGAATTTATGTATTTGTATGTGTTATTGTTGCTCTCACTCTCTTTGCCTGTGTGTCTGGGTGGGTGTTTGCTTTTCCCAGTGCATGTCTTTTTTGGTTTGCATGTCTAAATTTATGTGTTTGTATGCGTTTTTGTCTCTCACTCTTTAAGCCTGTGTGTGTGAGCGGGTGTTTGCTTGTCCCAGTGCCTTTTTTTGTCTGTTTGTATGTCTGAGTCCATATATTTGTATGTGTTTTTGTCTCTCTCACTTTCTTTGCCTGTGTGCCTGAGCAAGTGTTTGCTTGTCCCAGTGCCTGTCTTAGTCGGTTTTCATGTCTGAATTTATATGTTTGTATGCGTTTTTGCCTCTCTCTGTGCCTGTGTGTCTGGACGGGTGTTTGCTTGTCCCAGTGTCTGTCTTTGTCTGTTTTTAGGCGGGAATTGCGTATTTGTATATGTTTTTGTATCCCTCACTGTTTAAGCCTGTGTGTCTGGGCTGGTGTTTGCATGTCCCAGTGTCTGTCTTTGTCGGTTTGCATATCTGAATTTATGTGTTTGTATGAGTATTTGTCTCTCCCACTCTGAGTTGATGGTTGTGGTGGTGGTAAATCAACAATGTTAATCTACAATAATCGAATTTATTTTCTTTTTGAAATTGCTATTGTTTTATAAAGTCGAAAAAATGGATTATTAATGAGCTCCATTTTCATTTAAAACACATGCATAAAAAAAAAAATTTTTGGGTCCCACCCCTCCCTTGTTTTTTTTCTACAATTAGCCACGTCTTTATGCATCCCCACAACTACTTGATTTTAATTTAAATTATTAGCACAAGGGAAGATTCGATCTATGATTAAAAGCATAGCATAAATTTTAATATATGTAGAAACTCAAAGAGCCAATACGGGTCCAGTTTTTATTTATTCATTTTTTTTTAGTCGGTCAAGTTATAGTAATAGTGGTATATTTAATTAACTTTAACAAAAATTTAAATACAAAAATCAATATGATTTACCCAAATCCAAATGGTTGACGTGGGGTGAAACAGGTAAAAAATACATATAACGTCATTTAAATTTACTATAGTAAGAAAAAAAGAAAAAAAAGAGAGAAAAGAAAAGAAAGAAACAAAATAAATAAAGAATAATAATAATACTACAGGGGCAGCAACTACATACCATATTCATGCTGTGGGGTCGCACTTACAAACCAACAAGCAATTACAACTTAATTTAAATTAAATCAAATCAAGTCACCTCCAAAACAAACAAAACTAAAATTCATACTTACTTAATAATTTTTCTTTCAATTTTCCTTAAAATCAATAAATTTTCTATTTTCTTCATATCCTTATCCAAATTATTCCTTAAATTTATACCCTTTATAATAAAAGAAAACGTCGACCTAGCAGACACTATAGGTGGAGTATAATAATCATTTTTACCCCTAGTATTTTGGTTATGTATATTCCATTGGCTATAAAACCAACCGTTAAAACACTCCGGCAGCTGCTTCATATTGTACCTATACATAAACACTAATATATAAAAATGATGAAGACCCGCCTCTGGCAATATCCTAAGATCCCTATAGACTTCTCGAACTGATTCTCTCTGATTTTCCTGATAATACTCTAATAGGTTTGTTTTGGGTAATTTACACGGGATTAACAATTGAAGATAATGTGCTCATGTATACAGAAGAACAATACAAAATATAGGGATGGATTAACGAAAAATAGAGAAGCCTACGTATACTAGTTGAAAACATATATTTAAGTTTACGAATCATCCCCAAATTACGCGATAGAATCCGGGATAAAGTTTCAATATGGGATGGGAAACTGATAGTCTCATCTGTAACAATGCCAAGATACTTTACTGCCTTTTGACGAGCAATCATACCATCTTCATATGCTATAATATTATGCTGTATCCATGGATAATAATTAGATGTCCTCGAAAATATGAGAAAATTACTCTTAGTGGGGTTCACCTTTAGCTGATTCACTGTCAGCCATCTTGAAACATCATTTAGCGATTCTCTTACACTCTCTAGGAGCAATCTCTCTGACTTTGCAATCACCACTAAAAAAGTGTCATCAGCAAACATAGGCACTGTAGCCGCTCTATCCTTTTTGATGATCTCACTTATTCTTGTTTCCAGTTTACTTACAGACTGTGGAAGATCATTCTCAAAAATTAAAAATAATAAGGGTCCAAGTAGCAAATCCTGTGGGACTCCACACTCAATACAATTTTCATCAGAGCCCATATTACTAATTTGAACATATTTTTTTCTACAAGACAAAAAAGAACGTAAAAACGAAAGAGCTGGACCCCTAATTAGTTTCACCTTCTTTTGTTTTTAAGGTGTAAACAAACAATAACGCTCAAGAATTCACACTATCGATTTTTTTATCAACAAATTTACCTACAATAATGTCAGCAGATCCATCTTCGTTGGAGGGGTCCATAGCTTGACTAGCATAGGGCTTGGGGTCCGAATGAGGAACTTCACTGGCTCGCCAGTGGAGTGTAGATTGGATCGCAGCTTCATTTTCCTGCTCATGTATCTTTGATGAGCCTATATGCATAATGACGCTAGGTCTTGACATGTTCATGGAAGTGACCATATCTTCACAATGTATAGCTGATTTTGTTGCAGCACCATCACACATCTTTGTCCTTTTTTGGGGAGGATCTTGCTCAGAATTTTCTTTAAATGTAAATTAAATTTTAGTTTTTATTAAATAAAAAAGTTAGAAATACATATTAGTTTTAATATGTATTGTGCGGGTCCCACTTAAACATCCCTTGATATCCCGCAACTCATATTTTACAATTCTTCTTCCACATTCCCCTGAAACAAGACAGGCTTTTAATCTCAGCCATTTTGCCGTTTTTTCTTTAGAATCCAAATAATTTCCGCTACAATCCCAATTTAACTCAATCCCATTGAAATCACTCCAGTTTAAAAGATATAGAAAAGCAGTGTACACTATTGAATCCTAGCCTAGCGATTGATGCGTTAAAAGTTTATTTGACATAAAAGTAATAATCAATAAAAATAAAAAAAATCGTTCCTTTTCCAGTACCACATAGAGCTCCCCTCCCACCACCCACTTAAACATCCCTCCAATCTTCGTTCAGTTTTAAACATTGACTTATGCTATCCTATTTTACAATTCTTCTTTCACATTCCCCTGAAACGCAATGGGCTTTTAATCTCAGCCATATTGCCATCTTTTCTTCAAAAGCCAATTGATTTAAGTTCAATCGAAATAAAAGTAATAATGAATAAAAAAAAAATTTGGCCTGTTTCCAGTATTGCATAGAGCCTCCTCCCACCACTGTGGGTCCGACTTAAACATCCCTCCAATCTTCGTTCAGTTTTAAACATTGACTTATGCTATCGTATTTTTACAATTCTTATTTCACATTCCCCTGAAACGCAATAGGCTTTTAGTCTCAGCCATTTTGCTGTCTTTTCTTCAAAAGCCAATTAGTTTAAGTTCAATCGAAATAAAAGTAAAAAGGAATAAAAAAAAGAAATTCGGTCCGTTTTCCAGTAACACATAGAGCCCCCTCCCACCACTGCAGGTCCCACTTGAACATCCCTCCAATCTTCGTTCAGTTTTAAACATTGACTTTTACTAGCATATTTTATAATTCTTCTTTCATATTCCCCTGAAAAACGACAGGCTTTTAATCTCAGCCATTTTGCCGTCTTTTTTTCAAAAGCTAATTAACTTAAGTTCAATCGAAATAAAAGGAATAATGAATAAAAAAAAGAATTCGATCCGTTTCCAGTATCACCTAGAGCCTCCTCCCAGCACTGCGGGTCCCACTTAAACATCCCTCCAATCTTCGTTCAGTTTTAAACATTGACTTATGTTGTTGTATTTTACAATTCATCTTTCACATTCCCCTCAGACGTAATAGGCTTTTAATCTCAGCCATTTTGCCGTCTTTTCTTCAAAAGCCAATTGATTTAAGTTCAATCGAAATAGAAGTAATAACGAATAAAAAAAAAATTAAATTCGGTCCGTTTATAGTTTAGTAACAAAATTGTGTAAAGTACAACAGAGAATTATGGAAACCAGACAGTCCAGAACGCATTGTATTAAATACCTAACCATCTCTATATTAAATATTAAATTAAATTACACCTACATAGTTAAGGTTTATCTCACCCAGTCTATGCTGATTATCCCCGAGTGGACAAAGAAAACCTTGATTATATTTACCCTCTGTTTGCCAGCTTTCGTGACCCTATTTTATGATTGTCTTTTGAATAGGTGCTAAAATTCCATACTGTTGAAGATTTATATGTATTAAGACAATTCACCATAGGTTTTCGAAAGCATGGTAGTGAAAGTAATCTCGTGCAATGACAAAAAATAGATTTACATAACACTTACATTTATTCTTGTTAACTCTTAAAGGGATATAAAAAAGTACTCACATTTTTCACTTGGTACTTGTGTTTTATACCCACTGCAATACTTGTGTATTATACCGACCATAGCCAAGAAGTGAAGTTAGGTCAATTGAATCAATCCACTTGTAAAGGATGAATATATGCTAATCCTCTTCTGACATTTATATGATATGGCATGGAAGTCAACATTCCCTAAGACTTGCCTTTAGTTAGCAAGCAATTTTAACCCTTTATCGGTTTCATTCAACCATAATAAAAGAAAAAAAATATATTCTTATTATTGTCATCTGGTTTTATCTGGATATTCATGTCCATAGTTAAGAACCTTCAGACCATTTAATGCTAAGCTATATTGGACGAACACTATAATCTGGGTCTTTGACCTTGAATAAATTATGTACAATGAGTATCTATTGACATGGTCTAGTCCCTCAGGCTGTAAGCTCTGTATTGTATACCATTTTGGTCCAAATATAACGGGCTCTGATCGCTTTATTCGATGTAAATTCAGTTGTAAGTTCAGTATTGCATACAACCTTACTACTTGAACGAGGGTTCAGTTACAGGGGTTCTGTTGCAAGGGAACCAGAAAAAGGAAAATCCCCCCGAGAATTTTTAATACCAAATTTATTGGATTTATTGAAAAATACATTTATAATGTTGGAAGTATGTTAGGTGACAGAATTTATAATTAACTAACTTGTTAATTGAATTTTCATAAAATTTACACAATGTGGCTAGATGGAACTATCAACCATTTGTGCTCGGGGTCTGTAATTTCAGTCTGCGCGAAAAGTATTAAGAGTGCCTGGGGGGGGGCAATTATGTCTAAAACCTCTACAAGTGTGTACTCAACAACCTACTCAAGTTTCTTGGTGATTGATTGGTCTAGTAGTGCATAAAGAAAAGACATACATTCAATTCTCTGTCCATAAATAATTAGCCACATATTTTGTATAGCTGGAGCAACAAGGGTGGAGAGTAGCCCCAACGAAATCCTTAATACCTAACCAAAGATGCCACCCCACCCCCTTAGCTGGCCAGGTCCTTTTTTACTTTCTATTTCAAGGATCAGTAAATAAGTATAACTTCCATGAAGTTTCATTTCAATATTGGTTTTCATAGGCAGCGCAATCGCGCTGCCTAACTAAAGAACGATGTTGGCACAATGTATTTTTTTTCCATACCAGGCACTTTGTATCGAAGGAGTTGTTGTAGAAACTAAGAAAAGGGCTCATTCGATTGGAAATTGGAGTGGCTAGTGCCCTTTTTAATAGTCGAAAGTGATTGAAGGGCAGCTAGCCCCCCCCCCCCTCACGCCCATCATTCCCCCAAACACATCTAATCAAAATTTTGAAATAGCCATTTTGTTCAGCGTAGTTGATTTCCAGATGGAAAATATGTTTTAGAGGGGGACGCTCCCCCACAACCGTCAGGGCAAGGGTTTTAAGTTATGCCCTGGGGGCATATAAGAACGATGTTGGCACAGAGCAGGGCACTTCGTATTGAAGCAGTTGTCGTAGAAACTTCGAAAAGGGCTCATTCAATTGGAAATTGGTGTGGCTTGTGCCCTTTTTAATAGTCGAAAGTGATTTGAAGGCAACTAACACCCCTTCCACGCCCACCATTTCCCGAAAAACATCCTATCAAAATTTTTGAGATAGCTATTTTGTTCAGCGTAGTTGATTTCCAGATAGAAATTATGTTTTTGAGGAGGACTCTCCTCCACAGCCTTCAGGGCAAGGATTGCATGTTATGCCCTGGGGGCATATAAAGTTTTTTTTATAGAAGGCGTTGTCGTAGAAACTTCAAAAAAGGCTCATTCGATTGGAAATTCAAAGGGCTAGTGCTCTTTTCAATAGTCGAAAGTGATTGGAGGGCAACTAACCCCCCTCTCACGCCCATTTTTTCCCCAAACACATCCAATCAAAATTTTGAGATAGCCATTTTATTCAATGTAGTTTTAAGTTTTGGAAATTAGGTCTGAGGATGACAACCCCCCCGCAACCCTCAGGGCAAGGGTTGTAAGTTATGCCCTGGGGGCATATAAGGTTTTTATAGAACTCATTGTCGTAGAAACTTCAAAAAGGGTTCATTCGATTGTAAATTGAAATGGCTAGTGCCCTTTTTAATAGTCGAAAGTGATTGGAAGGCAACTAATACCCCTTCCATGTCCATCATTTCCCCAAACACATCCAATCAAAATTTCGAAATAGCCTTTTTGTTCCACACAGTTTAAAGTTCAGGAAATTATACCTTTGAGCAGGACAGTCCCCCACAGTCTTTAGGGCCAGGGTTATAAGTTATGCCCTTGGAGCATATACGTTTTTATTGAAATCTTTGTCGTAGAAACTTGAAAAGGGCTCATTCGATTGGAAATTCAAAGGCCTAGTGCCCTTTTTAATAGCCAAAAGTGATTTGAGGGCAACTAACCCCCCTCTCACGCCCGCCTTTTCCGCAAACACATCCAATCAAAATTTTGAGTTAGCCATTTTGTTCAGCGTAGTTGATTTCCAGATAGACATTATGTATTTGAGGAGGACACTTCCCCACAGCCCTCAGGGCAAGGGTTGTAAGTTATGACCTGGGGGCATATAAGGTTTTATAGAACACGTTGTTGTAGAAACTTCAAAAAAGGCTCATTCGATTGGAAATTGAAATGGCTAGTGCCCTTTTTAATAGTCGAAAGTGATTGGAAGGCAACTAATACCCCTTCCACGCCCGCCATTTCCCCAAACACATCCAATCAAAATTTCGAGATAGCCTTTTTGTTCCACATAGTTTAAAGTTCAGGAAATTATACCTTTGAGCAGGATAGTCCCCAACAGTCTTCAGGGCAAGGGTTATAAGTTATGCCCTGGGAGCATATACGTTTTTATTGAAATCTTTGTCGTAGAAACTTGAAAAAGGGCTCATTCGATTGGAAATTCAAAGGTCTAGTGCCCTTTTTAATGGCCAAAAGTGATTTGAGGGCAACTAACCCCCCTCTCACGCCCATCTTTTCCCCAAACACATCCAATCAAATTTTTAGATAACCATTTTGTTCAGCGTAGTTGATTTCCAGATAGAAATTATTTATTTGAGGAGGGCACGCCCCCACAGCCCTCAGGGCAAGGGTTGTAAGTTATGACCTGGGGGCATATAAGGTTTTACAGAAGGTGTTGTCGTAGAAATTCAAAAAAGGCTCATCCTATTGGAAATTCAAAGGGCTAGTGCCATTTTTAAAAGGGCACTAGCCCAAAAGATAAATAAAGAAGCAGAAGAACTTAGGGATAACTAAGCTAGTGAGAAAATGTTCCCTGCATGTTGTTTATTGTCGGATTTTGTTGAGGCTTTTGGTCCACCAGTTTCTTAGACTATGAATACTAAAGAGTCCAAAAAGTAATTGGGAACTTTTTCTTCTGTGGAGCAAGAAAGATACCTACTTCAAGTTAGGCCAGTAGAACTGGCAATTTCCCTTTGACGGTATCTTTCCCTGCCCTTGTTCCATGTAATATAACTGGCTTCTTTTTTTCAGTTACTCTACATAATTGCAATGAACCACTTGTACATAATGCTAGATTTACCGCCACATCTTCATTGCCTGGAAGAGAACCAGAACAAGCTAAAACTGAAAGTAAGTAATCTACAATTCATATAAAACGTATTTTCTTTGGAAAGTGTCATGGCGAATTTTAAACCTTGTTGTATAATCCTATCCTTATGTTCAAAAACCCCGACTGAACGCTGCCTCGCTGACGTTTACGAATTCATTGAAACAAGTTGAGCCATATGTGAAAAATTGTCCTTGCACAAAAGAAATCCCACATTGTTTGGTTACTTTGGTTTCAAGTTGTTTAATTTTTTTGCACTACAGGGTAAAAAGATTAGTTATTAATTAAGTCATAAAAATCAAATTGTCAATATTATCTTGGTCCTGAAAACAAAGCTATGTTGTTGTTTTTTTACAGTTGCAAAATTTAGTTGTTTTTTTTCCTTTTTTTGAAGAATCCTAGAAACTGCCTAAAGTATATGAAGTTTTATAAGTAATCATGCATTTAATAATTTAAATGAAACTTTTTCGATTTATTATTTTCCTTTTTATTTGCTTTACAATTTGTAATATTTGTGTTAATTTTCTTGAACAGCAGGACAGGAAATTAAATTTAGGTCGCAGCCGTTGTTTGCACCAAGAACCGTTGAAACATATCTTTACCTAGATCTGTTGCTAATTTTAGAAATGGTACCAGAATCTGCTGGAGGTGAAACGTAGTCTATTTTTTTTTGTAGATTTCATTTCAATTTGATTCTTTCAGTTTATCTTTTGAATTCTCTTGGTTTAGCACATTCTCAAATTGTTTTCACTCCCAAATTTTTCATTTTCCTCTATATCTTTTCCTTAACTCTCTCTCTCTCTCTCTCTCTCTCTCTCTCTCTCTCTCTCTCTCTC
>JAQQPU010002344.1:37528-48774 GCA_029168905.1 Artemia sp. Kazakhstan ARC1039 | reverse complement strand
CTCTCTCTCTCTCTCTCTCTCTCTCTCTCTCTCTCTCTCTCTCTTTCCCTATCACTAATTGTGGTCCCGATCCTATCTTTAACTGAGACCAGTCCGTAGGATTTGTTCATCTGGACTTTCAAGTTATTAACATACCAGTACAATATTTTACTGCGAGGCGATTTTATTCATGGCTTCCACTTCACACTTTCTTAGTTCATATTTTAATGCTTTCACCACTTTCTTTAAATTCCTTTTGTTTTCATATGATCTATCACTCAGATAATTATTGTACAAGCCCCTTCTCTCTATTAAACATAAAGCTTTTTCACTAATATTCCTAGCTGCATTCTTAATTTTCCTTCCTAAGACACCATCAACAACGCCATAAATTGTTTTCCTAAAATCATTCCGTCCATATTCAGCATTGTCGAATTTGAAACTCTCTAGTTTAATATTCAACTGTTCCTGGAAAATTTCTCTAAAATTCTCATCCTGGAGTCTACCAACATCATAACTTCCCGGGAGGTAGTTACCTTTGCAAAATTTCAGCTTTAAATTAACCCTAGATACTACTAGATGCTGATCTTTACTTTTAACATCTGTAACAGCACTCCTTATTTACCCTAGTATCTTGTATTGATCCTGCCAGTCGTCGGTTTACAGTAACATAATCAATAAGCTTAGCTGTCTTACCATCACGTGAATACCATGTTAACTTATGGGCTATTTTATGACCAAATACTGTATTGGTTATAACTAGATTGTTATAACCGCTTGATTACAAGTAAGCGGGGAGGTTTTCAACCTCAGACTGGACCATTGATTGGATTGATGAATTCGACCTTGCAATTTTGGAAGCTCTTTATAGTTCTTCAATTAAACTAAAAGAATGATTTGCTTGTCCTTGAGCCAGAGTTTACAGTGTGTCAGCTGAAATGGTTTTCTTTGTCTGTGTCGGAAAATTGTTCGGCCAAGCTTTTATTTCTTCAAGCAATGTTTCTGCTTTTGAGTGGAAAGCTCTATTCGGCCAGGGAGACACCAAACTAAAGTTCGACTTACATCTAAAAGTGCTTAAGTGTGAACAGCTTCCTGGTCCTAGACGAATTCAGAGAACCAAAGAAGAAACAATTCCCCATGGGCCCAAAAGTACTGCCATCTAGTGTTACTGGCCATTTCTGCTCATGATTTGGGGTTGATGTTTTCATTACACTTTGTGCCTTTGAGAGTGAGGCAAAGGAATAGAATCACATGCACCTTTTATGCTTTGATAGTTCTCTCATTGCTAAAGAAGTTGTAGCTTACCCTTTGTTCCTTTTTTTTGGCAGTGATATTGGAAAGCTGGTAATAAAATCATCTTTCGAACCATATTGGATAAGTTACTTTCGACGCTGATCAATAGTCCTCCCCGTGGAAAATCTCCCTCGCAGAAAAATGTTCGTGTATTTCTCAGTAACAAATACTATATGAGCAAATTGCGTAACTAACAGCCATTCACCCAAGGTTGTGGGGGGTCTTGTCATTCCCACAGGCATAGTTATGGAACGTTCTAACTATGTTGAATCAAATGTATATCACAATTTTGATTGGATGTCCCTAGTGAAAAGGGGCGTTGGAGAGGGGCTAGTTGACATCCAATATTTTTGGTCACTTGAAAAGGGCACTAGAACTTCTGATTTCCGTTCGAACGAGCTCTCTCTCGATCTTCTTGGACTATTGGTTCAATACTATGGGGGGGGGGGCAAATAAGCACGCATCCGTGATTTTTGTTCTGGGAAAAACTATAAAATTATACCTTTTTGGAGATAGAAACTTCCACAGTAGGCTTCTCTAATGCTGAATCTGATGGTTTTATTTTCATTAAGTTTTGCTGGGCTTTTGAGTATTTCTCCCCTTTTTGAAAATTGGGCAAATTATCTTAATTTCGTAGCTATAAATGGGTAACATTAAACTTAATAATTGTATATATTTGGAATCAGCATAAAAATTGAATTCTTATGATGCATCAATTTTTATCAAAATTCCGTTTTTTGAAGTTTTGGCTACTGTAAGGCCGAGTCGCTTCTTACTTACAGTTTGTTGCCACGAACTGTTTGATATGCTTTTAAACTCTAAAAGTTATCTCACTGCTAAACAAATTGAAGCTTACACCTTGCTTGTTTCTCGGTGCTGATGTTCGAATGTTGGCCTACAGCAAGGATATAAATTTTTGAATAAAGATGGAGTTTTTTTTACGCTAAGCAATGTTCATTGATGAGGTGATCCAAGTATATAACCTCAGATTTCACAGGCAAAAAATACCCACTTCGAAAAAAAGAATGATGGGTTGACAACATCAAATTATGAAGGGAGTTTTAAGTTGTAATCAGTTGCTATACTGTGGTCATATTAAGCAATGAGGGGTTGGCTCCTTTTCTTTGTCGGATACAGGGAATAATTGCCCCTGGCGCTATTAAAGGTAAGATTAATTAACTTTTTATTTGATCGAAAGAATTGGAAGAATTTAAGCAATAATCGATTATTAGACTATGATCATGTTCAGGAATGAGGGGCTATATACATATAATGTTATTTTTACCAGCCATGGTTATATATCATACTGGAAAAAGCTTTCGGTTGTTTTTAAGTAAATATTGTAAAGAATGAACACCAGTTGCAATATTCTTTATCATATAGTTTTGCTGTAACGTCATTTATGGTTGTAATCTAGGATTATGACGTCATTCATCATCTTCTGTACAAAGATGTAGATTTCTTGGCAAAAAATTGATTTTATTTTAATTACTGTTTTGCTAATTACGAAAGCTCGTAGACGTAGCAATTACCTTTAGCATGAGCCCTCAAATAGCTCTCTTTGATGTTCCAATGCCCCACTAGCAGCGAAGGAAAGAAAGGAAGAAAAAGAAGACACAGCAGCGCTACCTAAGTGAAAAAGTGATTTTCCTTGTTACAATAGCCAGGAGACTGGTTTTCGGCCCGGTTGATTCTAATGATGTACTTTTTGTCTTAATCCGGCGCTAATTTGAGAGGTTTTAGGCTAATTTTTGGAATTCGGTTAAATTTGTTTTCAAAATAACATTTTACTATTAAGACTAATCGAGATAATATTTACCATTCCTGAATTAGCCAGAATTGGCAATCTTTCCTTACTTCCCAATTTTTTCCCATAAAACGCATTTTTGAAAT
The DNA here is from genome assembly GCA_029168905.1 of Artemia sp. Kazakhstan ARC1039. Lineage (NCBI taxonomy): Eukaryota > Metazoa > Arthropoda > Branchiopoda > Anostraca > Artemiidae > Artemia > Artemia sp. Kazakhstan ARC1039. The sequence goes on along the minus strand of JAQQPU010002344.1, from coordinate 45,609 downwards.
TTTTGTTACTATGGGCCATGGTTTGTCCTTTACTTGGCTGCAGCTACCGCCGCGATCGCTATAATTGTTGTAGATGATCATATTATATGACCTCTATTTTTTTTATACAAAATTCCTTCATGAGATACACTATTTTGAGAATATAAGGAGCTGACAACTGTATTGCAGAGGTGCATTCTAAAAAGAGACACAAATTTAGAGACAAAGGAGGAGCAATTAAGTACCAATGGCGCTTGTACCGTGTTCATTTCAGATTATGTGTGGGTGTCATCTTTTACTAGTTAGCACACCCTGTTTCTGACATATTTGAGAGCGAGTAAGATAAAATAAAACGTTCTGTATCAGACATGGAAACAGATGCAAGTGAAATGCTTGTTGCCTGACCAATATTATGTTCAGGGGTGGGACGATAGCCCCCAATGTAAGTTAGTTTACCCTTGATTTGTGTATATTTAAAGAGTACATATTCTATGGTATTTCTGTTTCTCAATAGTTACGGATTGCTTAATAGTAGGCTATCTTGCTGCATAGATAATACATTGAAATTATGTTCGAGATAAATAGAGGATAAGTGTTCAGGTGGTGCAAAGTGAATATATTAGTTAAATACCTACTTTTGTTATCTGAAATTTTGTTGAGTTTATCCTTCTATGCCTATGCTTGAGTTTGAGACGTACAGACGGTACCAAGTATGAATGTTGAAATTAAAAAAAAAAAACATTATCTCACTGCTAAACAAACTGGAGCTTATTCCTTGCCCCTGTGATTTAAAAATAGTTGTTTTCAATGAGAATTTCTCATGCAAGAAAATAGAATTTTTTAACCAAGAGACAGGAAGTTCTGTTTCAACGCTAAATGATAAATTTTAATACTTGTTGATCATGCAACTTTTGTGTTAATGTTCATGTTAGTGTGAATGTCCGAAATCTGGTTAATGTCGACATTCACTGGTGAATGTCCGAAATTCCTTTTCTCTTCTTCTACTACTAACAACTCACTGCAGCACCAAGCCACCTGAGGCCATCACAGCTACGCACGTTCTTCCTCCATCCCAATCTATTCTAACCCTTCCTCTTTACACCCTATCAGGAAGTTCCCATTTCCCTTAAATGTTTTTTATGACATCCGCCCACCCCAACCGCAGACGACCTGCTTTCCGTTAAGCCCTAGACGGATAAGAAAAGACAATCCGTTAAGAAAAGACAATCTTCGGCAATCTGTCATTCTTCATCCGCAGAGCGTGCCCTAGCTATCTCAATCTTTCTCTTATTATAGCCCTAGAAAGCGGGAATGAACCACACTTTTTGTACAGCCTACTGTTTGAAGCACAGTCAGTCAGCCGGGTACCCAGAACAATCCGTAGGCAGTTTCTCTGAAAAACATGTAGCAAATCTTCATCCGCTTTTCGGAGCGCCCATGCTTCAGAATCATATTTGACCACTCTTCCAATATTCTAATCTTGGTTTGCAGACTTATTTTCCTATTCTTCCAAACTTTCTTCAGCTGTGAAAAAACACCCTGAGCCTTGGATATTCTACTTTTTACGTCTTCACTGATCCCACCGTATTTACTATTAATACTACCAAGGTAAGTGAAGGTGTCCCCCTGATCAATCTTTCGTTATCCAACGTCACCTTTTCATCTTAACTTATTCCTAGCCTCAGCCTTCTTAACATTAATTTTCAAACCTATTCTAGCACCCTGAACTCGCAAAACCTGTAAAACTTCATTCATTTTGCTCACACTTTCATCTAGCATGCTTAAGTCGTCAGCATAATCTAAGTCCAAGAAAGTATTTCCTTCCCATTTGATTCCGTGTTTTTCCATTGCCTTTCCTATGCTCCTTAAGACAAAATCCATCAAAATGATCTATATAAAGGAGGATAGAACACAACCCTGCTTAACTCCTGATTTAATACAAAACCAGCTGCTAACCTCATTTTCTACCTTAACCGCAGCTGTGTTATTCTCGTACATAGCATTCATCACTTTAGTGTATTTGCCTGGTATATCATACAAGGATAAGACCTTTGCTAAAGCTCTTCTATCAACAGAATCGAACGCTTGCTCATGACCTACAAAACTGAGTACCAAAGGTGTTTGATAACTCAGGTTGGATTCTACTATGATTCCATTGGCTTTGCGAATTAGCTTTTTCAGTCTTATGCAAGCTTTGATGGTAGAAGTTTAGGTTAGGTTAGGTTGGGTGAGGTTAAACTAGGTTATAAATCTCAGAAATGGGTTAAAAACCTAACCCAATCTGTTGTAACCTGTCACTATCAAACCTTGCATTAAGCTGAAAAAAATGACTGGCAGCGCTGACTAAATCCAAGGAGAAAGAAAGGGTATTTTGGACATTCACTGGTGAATGTCGATACTCACCAATTTAGGACATTCACGGTAGCATTCATATTGGAAAAAAAAGAATTCGCAGCAAAAATGTGAAACAAGCTGTATAGTTAAAAATTGTAATTGGGATTTGGAGTATGGTGATCTTTGGCAATGAGGTTCATGCAACTTTACCTTATTCGTGTACTTATTAATAGTACCTAATATTCATATGAGGATGGGAAAAATTTATTTTCACCTCTATCATGTAAAGTGACTTGTAAGGAAGAATTATTGAGTATGTTCATCTTCAGGGGGCGAAGGTTTAGATGGTCTAATCGACTATTAATAGAGAGTAAATCTCGTTTTAAGCAGCAACAACGGAATAATAGCTCTTAATGAGCTGATAAAAGTGTCACCTAGCTCAGGTTTTTTTTTTTTTGTTTTTGTTTTTTTACATAGAATTCTCAAAGAAATTTGACATTTAAGCAATTTTGAAGTTGTCAACTAATGTGTTAACGTAAACACTGAAAAAAAAAATGTGAGACTTGAAAGTGATAATCTTGGCTGCTTGGCAGAGGTAGTATTTGACGATTAAGGGCTTGCAAGTTTTGTTGTTTGGTATAACCTACACGTTGTTGTTTTCTGAGATGCATTTTGCATCTCTATTATGAATAGTAAATTGTTATAAAAAGCATGTAGTATGTTCATCTTCAGGATCGAGGGGTTGCATATACGGGGAAATGGGTGTATTTTTGTATAAGCATCTGATATATATATGTGGATAGAAAAAATTGTCTTTATGCAAGTGAAAACCCAAAGATTGTATATAATAACGCAACAAAATGATGTTCTTTCAAAATTATCAGTAATATGTTCTTGTTGTGATCAATTGGTAATAGACATAGACTCAAACTGTTCTTACCATGAAAAACAACAACAAATAAAGCTATAAATGATGCATGGAAGCTATGCCTTTTACTATAGGCAATGCTATAGCGGTGCCTCTGATACATCGGGAACTAATAATCGGCATTGTTTGGGGCAAAATAGCGTAGTGTTAGCTGGCTTTTAAATGGCGTATTCTTAGAAATAACAGCAAAGATTGAGTTAGGTTTTAGGCTGAGGGACAAGTAGCAAAGCGTTGGTTTGTGTACAATCTTCTTTTTCGAGTAAAAGCACTGATTAGGTTTCAGGACGTTGGGAGTATAAGCTGAAGTACTGTATTTTGAGGCTTTCTTTAAGAAACATGCTATTTTTTTCTTGAAGTAAATTCTTCATGGGGCATACCCCTTTTAAGGTTTCAAGGAGTTGGCAAATGCCGCATTTAATGGATCGCGAAGAAGCAAAATTGAAGTGTTATCTTTTTTCACTCTTGTAATATAGTCGATCAAAGTTCGCTCAAACACTTTTTGTAGCCCAGACAACAAAGACAGTTTAATTTAGTTTTTCCTAAAAGTAATACATGATGATATTGCAGTAATAAATGAACCTCATTTTCTATTTTTGATTGTGCATCTCTTTATTTTGTAATATTTACAGTAGAGTTTGAAATTTTAATTGTTCTAATATTTGTGACTGTTGAAATGAACACTGTTGAAGTCCTAAGATAATATACTAAGTTCTGTTACCTGCGTTAATAACTTAATTTTTTTTTTACCACCCCTGTGACTAAATTTCGTTTAGGCAATTGCTGACCACCAAACTATTTTTCCAAGTTCTGTAAAAGATTATTGTGAGCAGATTAAATGTAATTGTGTTGCCTGAAATTTTAAGTGGTCAATGATACAGATTTCTGAATTGTAAAACCATGGAGAAATCTTGTTTTAAATGGATATGTAACATAAAAAATATACACTTGGACAAAGAACTGTTATGTAAGTGCATTGCTCGTATAGCTGAGGACGATAAGTCTAGAATTGGAAAATTTACAAACAAGAATGATGCTGTTTCCTGCCTTATTGGGAGGTTAATGATACGAAAATATGCTACCAGTGCTTTGAACATCAGTAATGAAGACTTGGTGATCAAAAGAGATGATAAAGGACGACCATATATTCAAAATGGCAAGCCTCTAAATTTGAAAGATTTAGACTTCAATGTTTCTCACCAGGTACAATTTTTTTTAACTTTTAATGTCTTTTTCTCTGTGTATTCCACTGCATTTTTTGCCTAAATATATTACATGTTACCTAAAATTAGCACTACTTTGTTTTAATGATTTCCTTGAGTAGTGTGCTTCACACAACAATAACTAACTTAAAATAATAGATGAATATGATCATGAAATTTATTTTCATAGTTACTATTTGATTGGAAAACTTTTTTTTAACTAATATAGAAAAAGGCACTGATTTTTACGAATATCTCGGCCGTATAATAAATAGCCGTCCTCAGAAAAAGAGTAAAAATTAATATATAGACCAAAAAATAAACTGACTATTAAAAATCCTAATTTTAAATACCTATTTATGGTTTCTTTTTTATGAGGACGACTGTTGTTTATATGGCCGAAATATTCGTATATATTAGTTCACCTCTTACTGCCTTAGTTGAGAAAAATCTTTATTCCTTTGAATATTTATTCTCATATGATGGGAAAGCCGTATGATTTTTCATAGTTAGTCTGGCTCGGTGCTCCCTCCCATAAGTTTTGGAAACGTTTTTTAAACTGGAAATTGATACTCAACCAAGCTCATCTTGTTTTTGCGGCAAATATAGTGTTTTAAATAATTTCTTGTCGTTTGGCAATAAACTTCGGCTTGATTTCATTAAATTCTGTGAGATGTTTTAAATTACTTTGGAATAATATGTATCTAGGGGGTTTCATAACCCATACTATTCTGCTTAATCGACTTCCACTTCGGCTTTAGCTCTCTCACCGGAAAGTAAAATTAGTATTAGCACAAACTACGTCTCTAGTATTTGTTTTAAAAGATAAGTTTAGAATTTTTTTTTTTGCATTTTCAAGTGTATAGTAATCTTCACGTTTTGAATTTTCTTCTAAAGTGCCTTTTTCTCCTTGTTGTATCTATCGTCGAAACATCTTCTTGAACCTACTTCAATAAAGGCTGGAAATCTTCCCCCCCCCCCCTTCAACTTCCTAGAATTCTGTGTGGAAATACTCTGCTTATGCTTTTTTACCAGCATAATTGATAGCGTACAAGTCTCCTATATGTCACTATTTACCATTGGTATGCAAAAACGGGGAGGGGGCCCCTGCCCTCCCTAAATTTCTGAATTGTTAGAGTTCTGTATAAATTCTTTTTCCGTGTTTTGAAGGATCCCCCCCCCCCCCCCCCCAAAAAAAAAAAAAAAATTATCAATAAAAAAAAATTGTATATAAGAGGCTCGTGCGATGAGTGGTTTCATTGTGAATACTTGAAAAAAAAGTTTCACCCGATGATCCGTCACCACATGCAATACCCTCCCAATAGAGGAAATCCAGGGAAACCGTTCTCTCGGAAGAATTCTAGAGAATATACCACAAATATCTCAAAAAGAAAGCTGAAGTAATCCCTGCTCCTTATACGTGAGAATTGTTAAAGTTTTGTATGAAATCTTTTTCATTATTTTGAGGAATCTGTCCCCCCCCCTCCAAAAAAAGAAAAAAATCGTTTGCATGCACGGGTTGCAGTAGAAGATGCACGTTGAATGAATGGTTTAAAGGTCCATACTTGAAAACGAGTTTCGTCCAGCGATCCATCGCCACGTGGAATTGCCTCCCAGTTGAGGTAATCCTGGAAAACCCTTCTCGAAGTGTTCAAGAGAAGGGACAAAAAATATATCCAAATGAAAACTGAGGTATATTATCAGGACTAGCGGCAAATCGTCAGTTGTGCTATAGCCTGTAATAAAAAGAAAGATCAAGGGAAAGGGGCCTCTCATAGGTGAGTTTGAAAACTCGAGGAAAAATTTAAAAAGTCTCGCCTTTGATTGTTCTTTGGTGACACAAATCTCCTGAAGAAAAATTCTTCTTATCATTTAAAATCTATATCTCTGTAGCAGTATCTATTTAGGTTGCATTTTTTGATCATGTAGACTTGTCAAACACGTGATCACGTGTTTGACTTAAAGCCAGTCTCCAGTTGGCAGGTTCTGCCATTCCGCCATCTTGCAGAAAAAGCAACGTCGAAGGTTGCAGTATCTGCAAACTGCCAATACGGATCCGGAAAAGAAGTCTCCATTCAAATAAAATTTGCAGATTGGCGATGCAGATTTGCAGAATCTGCCAAATGGAGACTGGCTTTTAGAAAGAAAGATAATAGGAAATTTAGAAAGACCAAACTTAGAAAGAAAGATAGTAGGAAATCTAGAAAGAGCAAACTTAGAAAGAAAGATAATAGGAAATTCAAATAGGAAAATTTTAAGGGTGAGTTAAAAACGTGTCAACGCGTACATGATCATTTATTAATATTTGGCCAAAGCAAATATTGTCATCTCTATTCTTTTTAGCATAGAAACTACTCGTGGTAATTCCTCATACTTATAATAGGGTCAGAGAAATTGCGTACATCCACACTTTTAATGATTTACATTACAATGAAAGCATGCAAGAAAAAAAAGGAGGGGGGGGGGGCTTTTAAAAAAGTGAACAGTTATTTTTTGGTTTAAAAAGCAAAAAGAAGTATTTTTGCATGTTGAAATTGTATGTTGCTCTAAAAAAACCGTTAGAAAGCCTGATCTTTACTCCAAGTACAACTTAATGTATTTGTTTTCTCTCTCCGTCTAGAACAGCCAAATTAAGCCTATAATAATTATAGACAAAATACTATATAATAACCACACTGAAATAAAGGCATTAAGATTAAAATTATCTGGTTTATCTTCTCTGCTTTAATTTGAAGAAAACCAAGTCTCAGTCTGCAAATAGGCCAATTACCTAGCTCAGTTCTTGTAAGACCTGGTGAAGCCTCTAATTCGATTCGGACAGTTATATTTTGTTTGACTTTGCCAACTCTGTTCAATTTTCTGAGCTGTGTTTGGGCTTAGCAACCTTAAAAGTATATCCTTTTCTTGTGTTTGATTAGAACAAAAAAAGTTTCATTTAATCTTTCCTTCTAGGGTGATTATGTTGCATTTATTGGCACTAGGAACGGGCGAGTTGGAATAGACATAATGGAATTTGAACAAAGGCGAATGCAGAGAAAAGAGGAATTTTTTCGACTCATGAATAGACAGTTCTCCCAAAATGAATGGGGGCTGATTCGTTCAGCTGAAATTTATGATAATATTTTGCCTGGTTATGATCCTCAGTTAGCCACATTTTATAGGCTTTGGGCTCTGAAAGAAAGCTATGTGAAAGCCATTGGAATTGGAATCGGTTTCGACCTTCAGAGAATTAGCTTTGAGCTGAGTGAATTTAATTTGTCAAGAGAGAAATCGATTTTGTCAACAAAAGTTAATGTTGATGGACAAAAGACTGAAGATTTAGTTTTTGAAGAAACATTAGTTGATGATTCATATGTTGTGGCTGTTTGTGCAAAAAGGGAATCAATGATAGACTCAACTAGCTTTTTGAACATCTCTGTTGTTGAATTACTAAGTAATCTGAATTGTATTATGGAGATTGATGATGAGTATTGTATGAATCTACTATCGAAGAAATAGATTGTTCCTGAAAGAACACCTAGTTTATTCAGTATAGATTATGTTTTAGCATGAAATTCTACAGAAGGTGTCTTTGTAGTTGCCATAAAATTTTTCTGAGGAGATGAAAATCATGCTTTATTATCGGTCATGTGAGCTAGTCA